>JADLZN010006388.1:62500-82500 GCA_018155175.1 Sinocyclocheilus anophthalmus | reverse complement strand
AACCAGAAGTGATCTTGACGCTAAGCTCTTGTTTTCCAGTAAAATATCTAAACATCCTTAAAACAAGACAAATGTACTGATAAGCAGAACTGTGCAAGTAAGATATTAAGATTAGTTTTCACAAAATGAATCTTAAATTAGGTTTATTTTTCTTGTTGGTTAAAGCATAAATGAACGCGCGTACGACAATTAGCGGAAGCTAGAGATTATGGTTTATAAAGTTTTAGATAGGATATTTTTCTTACAAAAACGCATTGATTCGTTTCAGGAGGCCTTTTCAGACCCGGGAAGCGTGGTGGGACACTTTTTATGATGGATGGATGCACTTTATTGGACTTCTTTTGGACTCCGGAAAAAAAACCACCCATTCACTGCCATTATAAAGCTTGGAAGGGCCGACTGGATTAGTCTGAAAGAAGAAAGGCATATACAGCTTGGATGGCTTGAGGGTGAGTAAATCATGAGGTAATTTTCATTTTTGGGTGAACTATCCCTTTAACAGCAATATATGCACAGGTTGTGTGTGTGGGGTGTGGGTCTTACTTGATGGCAGGCTGAGGGCAGTGGATGGGGTGGCGGCATAAAGACAGACCGAAAGGCACCGCATGTCCATCCTCCCGGGTCCACCTGCCACGTGGTTCGACTCAGGTTATCCTTCAGGATCACTCATCGCCCTTACGGATCGTCTTCTGCAGATGCACAGGACAACAGACACACTATGACAAAGCAATTTGAGACGTCAGCTGGCAATGACTATGTGCCTCACTTATGAAACATGAGTGATTTTTATGGTATCTTGTTTGTAAAAACCATTCTTACTTAAGTGCATTAATTCAATAAAGAATTTCAGAGACATGTGTTTGGGGATCCATTTTAAGATTTTTTAATTGTTTTGAAAAGAAGTCTCTTATGCTCTTCAATGCTGCATTGATTTGATCAAAAATAAAGTAAACAATTGTGAACTACTACAATTTTGAAAAATAAACTGTTTCCAATGTAATATATGTAAAACTGTAATGTATTTCGGTGAGGCGCAGCTGTATTTGTTCAGCCATTACCCAGTTTCAGTGGCCACATGATCTTCAGAAATCCGTTAATTATGCTACATTTAATTTTCAGGATTCACAGCATGAATGGAAAGTTCAAAAGAACAGGATTTATTGAAATAGAGTCTAACATTAAACTGTCTTTACTCACTTTGGTCAGTTTAATGCATCTGTAAAGGCAAGTTCAATTTAATTTAATTATACCACAAATTAATATAAATAGATTTTATTAAATTAATATAAAAACTATAAATACATATTATAAGTGTTATTTAATATTATAAGTAATATGAATTACTATTATTTAAAAAAACACAAACTTTGATAAAATTTCAAACTTTAGGAATTGTATTGCTCACAGTATCCACAAAAATACTATATATATTACTTATCATTAATTATTATAATATATCTTATAATAATAATAAAAACATTAAAAAAAATATATGTTTATTATAAAAATAAAGATGTATATATATATATGCATGTAAATGTCACCTCGTCCTGTCTGAAGTCACACAGCGCCTGCACGAGGATATTTTGACCCGTGATCTTCTCGTCTGGGTTTCTGGGTTTCAGTCTGACGATGCTCTTGGATTTGAGCACCAGCTGTTGCACCATCTCCCTCTGCTCCGTCAAACGCTCACGCTCTCTCTGTTACACACACACACGCGCTTATAAACCTGCAGCGCTCCATCAGCATTTACGCATGTTGAAACCTGAACGAAGCATCACCTCCAGGCCCTGCAGCAGCTCCAGTAAGTTGTGTAGAGCTGTGGATTTATCGCAGGAGAAGTTCTTGCGGATGTTGTCGTGCTCTTTCTGCAGTTTGCTGTTCATTTCGCACGCCTCTTTGAAGAACTGTGGAAAACAGACCATAAGGATGCATAAAAACTCACTCCAAAATGCATCAGAAAAGCTTCACCTGTCCATCTCACCTGGCTGTATTGTGCATTTTCCTTCAGATGGACGTTAATGCATTTGGTGATCTGAAGCAGCCAGCTCCACTGCGTCTGCAGCGTCTCCATGTAAGCCTGAAAAACACAATCAGACTGCGTGAGAAACATGACAGGACGGGCAAACACAAGACACGAGCGCTCCGAGACCAGACACGCTCACCTGGATCTTATCAGACGCCGGGTGTTTGTTTTTCAGCAGGCTGTCCACCTTCGCTTTGAGGAGGTTCAGTTGTATCTCCTTCTGCTCCAGTTCACTCATGAGTTTCTGAAACACGGGGCAGCTGTCAACAGCTAACAGGGAACCCTCGTATAACCTTTTAATATTCGATATAGCGTCTCATAACGTTGAGAAAATGTTCTTAGAACAACATTCGCTGATGTTATTTGTACTTTATGAACGTTCTAAGAAATGTTTTTTGTAACCTTTAAATAACATTCTAATCATGACAAGAAAACTGGACATTTTAACATTCTTAGAATATTAAAAAATAAACATTCAAATATCGTTATATTTTGGGTAAAAATTTAAATTAGTAGATATTGTTCTAAGAAACATTTCTTGTAACTTTACAAGCAATTTAATTTCAACTTTACCAATAAAAACATAACCTCTGGACATTTAATATTATAGCAATATTAAAAATAAACGTGTTAATCTTTCATTGTGGCGTGAAAAAGCTATATATAGAATGGTGTAAGCCAATTTAACTTGTCAGTACTATTATAACCACCATTTCAGATATATGGGCACTTTAAATGTTGCTTATAGCTATTACAATTAAAAATTCAAACAACGTCTAACAGTTTTTGGTAAAAATAATTGTTCGTAGCTGTGTAAGGTATGAAACGTTTTGTTAAACTGAACACATAAATTTCAATCATGACCAAGAAAAGTGGGACTTTTACCCCATTTAGAATCATCTTTCCAAAAGCATGTTCCCACAACGTTTTTATAACCTGAATTTGTCACCTGGGGGAAAAATCATCACTTCAATATCTCCAAAACCTAAATTATATTCAAAAGACATGATTTTATTGACACCAGATGATTAAATCAACAGTCCACCAGAGGGCGCAAATAAATACAAACCAAACAGCACCATGTCATGTCCTTGTTTACACACAAACAAACCCGCATAAACTTAATTGCATAAAATAAAAAATCTAAAGATTTAACTTTTAAATAAGCTCAGTCTTATTTTCACACTGTTTTTGTTCTTTAGATGAAAATGTCCTTTAAATTTACTCAATATTTAGTCTCGTTAAATTTGACTCATTTTAACGTAATGCTAAAATAAAATAATACAACTTTATTTTATAGCATTTTTAATTCATAAAATGCAGCTCGAAGTGCTTCACAAGGCAACACGCAAACATAAAAAGGGAAATGAGAATGAGTGCAAAATTAAATAAAATATTTTAAACTTGCATTTTTGTAAAAGCCTGATCTCCTGAAATACTATTACAATGCATTCGCTACTGTAACACAATAATGTTCCCAGTGTGACTTACAATTCTGTCTAGTGTGTTCATTAAGTTCATTTGTGCATTTGCATCATTCAGTGCAGACACAAGTTGTAATATTATGTTTATGTAGTATATATGTCTTAAAGGAGGCATATGCACGAGTTAATTAAACTGCTAGTGAAATGCCTCCGTTTACCAGTGTTTATTCACTCTTCAGATTCTTTAAAACACTAATGTTTTTATTGCAATCAGTGCTTGCTATGCATCTTAAATGAAAATGCATTTCTATCTTAGAATCTGATTAAAGCTGATTTTATTATGCTGAGACCCCTAAACAGGGTTATTATCGTTAACTAAAACCATGAAAAAAACATTTTCATTTCTTGAACTGAACTTCAGCTTATTTTATTTATTTCAGCTATTTGCCAAGGCATTATGTCTCATTTTGGCGTTGATGAGCGAGTCTTACTGAGAAGCTCTCCTGTCTCTGCGGGATGTAGACGTCGATGTTTTTGTCGCCCCAGTCACACACCAGCTCCTCCTCTTCTCGGTCGTTCACCCACATGATCTGGCTGGTGACCTCCTCGATGATGTTATGCAGGTCCTGCAGCTGGACGCTCCGCTGGTACGAGGCTTTCTGAAGATCAGCGCATGATGTTTTAATCACACATTCGGGAAATTAAAACAATCTAAGAAACATGTTATTCACGGCTTCTATAGATGTACATTTGACTGAAAGTAAGCACAACACATGTGTTTAGCCGAACGTTTAAGTCTGGATTTGATTTGAACCGGTCTCACCAGTAGACTGTCCCATTCCTGTTCCAGTTTGTTGAGACAGGATTTGGTTACGTCTGCGTTTTGGTCTTTGCCTCGTAACTAGAGCAACAAAAAGGTGAATACATACAACAAATACTGCCATGATGCATTATACTATATACATTAGATATATTACATATTGTCTATAACATACAGTATAATCTAAACTGTCTCTCTTATATGTATGCATGAAACATGTTTTTCTATAATATATATATTATAGTATATACATATAAAAAAAATAAATGTATAAACAAAATGAACTGAATGCAATACAAGATTTTATAAACATTATTTTGTTAAATAAAAAAACATTGAAACATCTAGGACATTTTTGCATATTGACAGTCAGGGAAATATCATGTTTTATTGTTTTTTTCAAATATAAAATATGAAATATTTAATAAAAATGTATCAATTTGTAAAATTATTTTCACGAAATAATAAAAAGTATTATTTTCTTTAAAAAGAAACATTACAAACGTATTATTGTTAATAATTATTATCTTATTATCGTTTGTTTATATGAATATATATATATACAGTATATACACACACACACACACACACACACATATATATATATTGTCAATATGCAAAACAAAGGCTATGGTCCGCGTAAACGACGCTTATTTTCTATTGGTATATAGCGGTTATTTTTTTCTTTTGATCTGAGTGGTGACATATGACCTAATGCTGGAAATAAATCCACCAGAGGCTATATCTTGAATTTTATAGCTTAAAAGAAAAAACAGGTGCATCATAATACACAGTAGAAAAGATGTACAGTTATTAATCTGCCACAGATAAATGAGACTAATCAGACCATAAATTAGCCAGTCCAGCTCTGATATGGCAGCCAGTAATAGATGTGTGTGAGTGTGTGTTAAAGGTCACGTCTGTGTTGTTTCATTGTGTGTAACTCACCAGATCCGTCCGCGCTCGATCCACCTCCACACTTCTCTGGATGGAGCTGTGAAACGTGTTGTGATTGGCTATCTGCTGCTCGACAGCCAGCAAATCATCCCCCCACGACAACGTCTCTATCAGCCTCTGCGCACACACACACACACACACACACACGCGCACATGCATACACACACACACACCACACACACACAGACACACACACACAAGATGTACACATGATGTTGCACTAGAAGCAACACTTAACTCTTAAGGCTTGTTTTGCTGCATTAAAACTATTTCGCTATTATAATGAACAAAGCCGGCTGCACTGTAAGTTTGTTGTTTTCTGCTTAGTTTGCAGTGGATTTACCACAGTATAAAAGTCCAGTGGACACAGCCAGTGTTGGGGAAAGTTACTTGCATGCATGACAATATTGCATTACTCCCTAAAAAAGTAAATAATTGCGTTACTTAGTTACTTTTTATGGGAAGTAATGCATTATGTTACTTTTCCGTTACTTTTTGAATCTGGACAGGGCTTGCTTGTTTGTTTCTAATATAAAAAAGTTCTATTTTTAGCAAATTTCTAACCAAAATTGAAAGGACTGAGCCTCAGGCTGAAGGAAAAGTAAGTTCACGTCTGTACAGTAGAGGGCGCAGGTCAAACAAACCTTCAGCTGTTCTGGATTGCATGAAGAATAGTACGCAGGAGAAGAAAGTACAACACTCTTCAGCAATAAAAAAAAAATGTTATGTTTATCTTAAGAAATTTTTGCTTATTTAGTATGGTTGAATTGGATCATCGAAGGTCAGCAGCAAAGATATTTGTTAATAAAATGGGATTAAATACATAAAGGATATTTGTGTTGTCTAACATAGTTAATTATCACAGGTTTGCGTCATATTCTGAGTTTGTATTTCACTGTTTTTATTCATTTTGAGGAATGCTGAATGTGTTTTTGTGCGAGTGAGATGAGTAAATGCATGTTGAGATTTATTCTAGAGCTACAGTAAGATCATGTTCACACAGCGCACACACACAACACCTCTGCACTCACTCCTGATTCCTCTCAACATGGCAACACGAGCAACAGGCCTTATTTGAAAAAGTAACTCGGATATGTATTACTTGGAAAAGTAATGCGCTACTTTACTAGTTACTTGAAAAAAAGTAATCTGATTATGTAACTTGCGTTACTTGTAATCCGTTACCCTCAACACTGGACGCCGCAAGCCCTAAACAAACAAACAAAAATATGTTCTAAGAACATTTTGCTAATGTTCATATTTAGTTATGAAAAAAAAATTCTGAATGTTCAAAATGTGTTTTTGTTTCGGTTGTGTGAACATTAAGGGAACATTCCATTTTAGAATTCTTGCAAACATTATGGCAATGTTAGTTATGAATGTTCTCTGAACAACAAGTGGTAACATTTAAAAAATCTTAGACAAACATCTAAGATGACTAAAACAGGAAAACAATGTATAAATACCATTTTGGTGCTAACAAGTTATGAAAAACGTTATTTCTGAATGTTCAAAATATCCCTTTTTTTTACATTTTAAACATGCTATACAGATGTTAAGGGAACGTTCCATTTTAGTCATTTTGAAACAAACATAGGAACGTTACTAAATGTTCTCTGAATGTTCAAAATAAAGTGCCACATTTAAAAAATGTTTCAGAGAAACATTTCAGAAAAAATCATTCCATGAACAATGGATTTAATTTAACATTTTTGCAAACGCTATGGGAACGTTATTTATATGTTACATTACAATCGTTATTTTTGAATGCTCTCTGAAACAATCAAAATATCCACTTTTTAAATGTTTAAAAATGTTTTCTGGTTATGCAAACGCTAGGGGAACATTCCATTTGATCATATTGCAAACATTATGGGAACGTTACTTTTGAATGTTCTCGGAATGTTCCGAAACAAGTGGCAACATTTAAAAAACATTAGATAAAACTAAAACATTTCAGGAAAAAACATTCCATGAATGATGTATAAATACTGTATGTACTTAATACTTTTGTGCAAACATTTAGCTTTTTAAAAAGTTTTTTAAATATGTTTTCTGGTGATACATTTGATCATTTTGGTAACATTACGGAAATGTTACTTTTCAATGTTCTCGGAAACAAGAAGTAGCATTTAAAAAATAAATCATTAGACAAACTAAAACATTCAGTGAATGATGTTTAAACGTTATGAATGAAGGTTCTATTAAGGTCATAATTTTGAGAGAATCTTTTCAGAGCATTCTGAGAATATTCCCTGTTAGCTGGGAAAACACACATTGTCTCGTTCTTTTCTCCGGCCCACTCAAAGTCACTGTGCTCTTCAGCAAACGTCTGTGATTCATTAACTCTGACCTCCTGACAGGAGGGAGTGTCGAGTCGGCCGTGTTATTGACCCCTGCGGGAGGCTGAGGAATTCTGGGGTTTTAGGACTCATGGGAGAGACTCAGACAGACAAACAGTAAGAGTGGCTCAGAACAGAGAGGCATGCTGGCTCTGATTCAGGTTTCTCAGTACAGAACTGTGTTCTTTGGCAGGACGCCGAGTTCATCTGCTGAGTTTTTCTTTCGTTTTCTATCTCGCTCTCTCTGTCCTGGCAAACACTCACCCTGCGTCTTTATCTAGGCCTTACTGAACAGAGCAGCACTTATCTGTGTGCTTTTAAGTTGATGTCTATTTCTGGCAAATCAAGCTGAGTAGCTCCGCCCACAGTGAAATCTCATTGGCTGAATATTAAACATCTCATACACTACCAGGACTGCATTCAGTTGGTCAAAAGTGACAGTAAAGACATTTATAAAGTTACAAAAGATTTCAAATAAATGCTGTTCTTTTGAACTTTATAGTCATCTTTGAATCCTGAAAAATAAAAAGTATCACAGTTTCCACAAAAATATATTCAGCAGCACAACTGTTTTCAACATTGATAATAATCAGAAATGTTTCTCGAGCAGCAAATCAGCATATTATACTGATTTCTGAAGATCATGTGACACTGAAGACTGCAGTAAATTCAGCTTTGATCACAGGAATAAATGACATTTTATTATATATAACTGCTATTTTAAATAGTAATAATATTTCAGAATTTTTACTGTATTTTTGATCAAATAAATGCAGCCTTGATGAGCAGAAGAGACTTCTTTTAAAAACATTAGAAAAATCTTCCTGACCAAAACATTGGAACAATAGTGTATAATTAGATTTTTCTATATTTTTCATATCTATATTTTTAATATTTGATCTATATATATATTTTATTATTTACATTTTTCAGCATTTTGGCTTTTATTAATGACAGAAATATTGATGCTACGGCCAGCTGATATGGCAAAAAATGATATGTATTTCAACATACTTGATGTTGATATCAACTAACCCACAAAAAGCACATTAAAGTCATCACAGTGTTTACAATGGTGCTTAATTATAATCGCCTGCAAAACCCACCAGTGCTGTTTGTCATGGAAAACTTGCATGGATAAAACACTGTGTCAGACAGAGGTCTTGACCAGAGAGGCCTGTGGTGTGAAGGCTGTTTACCCTCTGCTGTAGGATCCAGGCCATGGCCTCGGTGAAGAAGCGGTTGGGCTCTTCCCGGCTCGTGCTGCGCCGCATCGTCCTGCTGCCCCACTTCTGCTGCAGCGGAGGACCGCTCAGAGCCATGCTGAGATCTCTGATCTGCTCAGAAAATATATTCACACTGTCCACAGACAGAGAGAGAGAAGATAATGTTACAGCGGAAGTGTTCATAGACCAGAAACATACTGAATTATTATGAATTGCATATAAACTACTGTTTTCTAATGTTTCTGAAAGACGTCTCTGCTGCTCACCAAGGTGCATTTATTTGATCAAAAATAGGGTTAAATTATGAAATATTATTAGAATGTAAAACAGCTGTTTTCTATGTGAATCTCTGTTAAACTGTAATTTATTTCTGTGATGCGCAGCTGTATTTTCAGCATCATTGCTCAAGTCTTCAGTGTCACATAATCTTCAAAAATCATTATAATATGCTGATTTGCTGCTCAAGAAACATTTCTGATTATTATCAATGTTGAAAACAGTTGTGCTGCTGAATATATTTTTGTGGAAACTGTGATACTTTTTATTTTTCAGGATTCACAGATGAACAGAAAGTTAAAAAGAACAGCATTAATTTGAAATAAAAAATTTTTGTAATATTATAAATGTCTTTACTGTCACTTTAGATCAATTTAATGCATCCTTGATTAATAAAATTATAAATTTATTTAAAAGTAAAAAATTCGTACTGACCCCAAATGTTCGAATCATGATGTATCAGTTTCCATAAAAATATTGTGCAGCACAACATTGATAATAATCAGAAATGTTTCTTGAGCAGCAAATCAGCATATTATAATGATTTCTGAAGATCATGTGACACTGAAGACTGGAGTAATGATGCTGAAAATTCAGCTTATATATTACATTTACTAGTATACAATGAAAAAAACATTTATTTTAAATTGTAATAATATTTAACCATTTTTCACTGTATTTTTGATCTAATAAATGCAGCCTTGGTGAGCAGAAGAGACTCTTTCAAAAACATAAAAAACCTTAATGATTTCAAACATTTGTCCAGTGGTGTGTAAATGAATGGCAGGTAATGCCTGATGTGTCTCACCTCTGCATCACGCTCTCAGACGGCAGTCTCTGCTGTTTCAGGTCTATAGCAAAGCCTCTGAGCTGGTCAGTGATATCAGCAGCAGACGCCAGACAGTTTTGAGCTGCGTTGGCATCTCCACCCTGCAGCACACACACACACACACACACATGGCCGGGAACAATAGAAAACCACCGTCAGAAAAGCCCAGGATCAACGAATGCAAACACTCAGCCGTGTCAGAGCAGCTCAGTGTGTGAGTTTATGCATTTTGGACTCCAGAACAAACACTCTGTGTTCAGACCTCAATAGCAAATTAATTTAGTTTAGCATGCTTGACCGTCTGAACGACGTGTTTGTACATCAGAAATCAATGCTACTTCAATAACAAATCTGTTGCATGAAACCTGATTGAAATAATAGCACAGCAATACAGACAACACTGATGAAATTAACAATGCATAGAGAGGAGATACAGTTCAATGTACAGGAATACGCACGGATAACTGCGACAAACTAAACACCTAGATTCGAAAAGATTATTGTGTGCAAAATGCATCATACGGTGTTTGAACAGTGTTTGTTTATTCTCCTTCATGTCAATCCAAACCTGTGTGACTTTCTTTCTTATGAGTAACACAAAATGTGAAAAATCTTCATGCTGCTCTTTTTATATACAACCATGGCATACAACTTAGTATTTTTACTTGATAAGCAAAATAACTTAATATATTACGTTTTGTTTTCCTAAAAATGTATCAAAATGAAGTGAGTTTACGCTTAAAACAAGAAAAATATCTGCCAATGGAGTCAGAAAAAATAAACTTAATTCCAAGGCACAAAAGATTAGTGGACTGATTTTTTCTTTTGCATTTTTATCAGAAAACAAGACTTTATATCTTAAATTATTTAGCTTCTCCACTAAACGCATCCCGATTTAAGAGTGTTTAGATAATTGTAATGGAAAAGTCGAAAACAAAAGATAAAATAAGACAAAAATATTAAGAAAGAAATCATTTTTTGCAGAGATGAAAGCAAAAGGTGACCACAGCCAGATTTTGAGTGAAAAACTGATTATAGTGATATTTAAATTATTATAATAATTAAATATAAAAACTCGAAATATAGTGCACAGGCTATTTATGGGGCTTCGTTGTACTTTTTGTGTGTGTTGTGTGTGCTGTGTGTGTGTGTGTTAGCAAAAGGTACACAGCTTTGGAAAAAACATGGTGAGGAAATAGGCTATTTTATATCATTTTCATTTTTGAATGAAACTATTTGTTCAATAACTTTCATACTAATTATATTGATTTATTTTTATATATTATAATTTATTACGTAAAAGATTTTCATTGGTGTGAAAATGTGTCATCTATATATATATATATATATAGATACACACACACACAGTACATATTTCATATGTATATTTTAGATTTAATAAAATAAAAAAAAACGTCAAAATAAATAATGAATAAAAATCCTTTGGCCCACTTTTTTTATAACCTTTTCCTTTTGTGCTTTTTTTTCCTGCTGACATGTATGTTTCACTTTCATTTTCTCAAAAGTCACTCAGGACCAAAAGGGTTTTTATATTTTAAAGTGTGGGTGTGGTGTGAGTGTGTGTGTGTGTGTGTGTGTGTGTGTGTATGTGTGGGGTATGTGTCTGTGTTTGTGTGTGGGGGGGGTGTGTGTGTGTGATGTGTGTGTGTATGTGTGTGTGAGAGAGAGAGAGCGAGAGAGTGGTGTGTGTGTGTGTGTGTGAGAGAAAGAGTGTGTGTGTGTGAGTGTGTGTGGGTGAGAGAGAGAGTGTGTGTGTGTGAGAGAGAGAGTGTGTGAGAGAGAGATTGTGAGTGTGTGTGTGTGTGTGAGTGCTGTGTGTGTGTGTTGTGTGTGTGTGTGTGTGTGTGTGCAGTTTAGTGCGTTTATGAGGACACAAATGTGTATAATAACATGGGGATGACATAGGTATTACAACGAGAAGGTGATTTATGAGGATATTTTCAGTGTCCCCGTAATTCAAAAGGCTTATAAATAATTCAGAATGAGTTTTTTTGAACATCTGAAATAGCACAAAGTCTCCTGTGAGGGGTAGGTTTAGGGGTAGGGTTGGTGTAAGGGGATAGAAAATACAGTTTGTACAGTATAAAAACCATTACGCCTATGGAATGTCCCAATAAACTATAAAAACAAACCTGTGTGTGTGTATGTGTGTGTGTGTGTGTGTGTGTGTGTGTGGGGTTGGGTATGTGTGTGTGTGTGTGTGTGCAGCAAAAAGACTCATGGGAAACTCTACAGCTAATGTATGATCCTGTCAACTCCTGACATGCGACTAAATCAAACTGGTGTGTCTGTTCATCATACTCACAGACTTCAATATTAACGCTGTGTTGTCCAGGTAATCCTGACACTGGGCCTGTAGAAATGATATCTGCTGCTGCACAGGCATCATGCTGGGGCTGATGGGGAAAAAAACGATTATATCAATCCTGCCACCTTCTTCACTACTTATTTGCATGCAATGATCAGTATCTACAGGCATTACAGACATGCAGAAATGGGGTTTTCACTGCTGGCTCTTCAATATTTCCCTGACAGCTCCATTATGTGTCATAACTGTTATCAGAAGCTCATCTGAACGTTGACTGATTTATTGTGCTTTATGACCAGCTTGTTCCTCGCTGATTTACGGCGCTGCATTCCTCTACCGTCCTGCGAAATCTCTCAGTCGAACCCGACACAAAGACGCCCAACCAGCTGGTGCAGAGCTCCCGCGCCAAAAACACTGCAATAAATCTCCTGAAAATGACTGTTTTTGGTTCCTGACTAATATTTGTCATATTATATTATATTACATGTTATATATTTCCAGCTGAAACTGATGGTTTACAAACTTATCATTGGTTATTGATCACTTATCTAATTAATAAACTGTATAAAGACAGTTTAACAGTGTGTAGTAGAAGAAGTGGCTCTTCGCTACATATGGAAATAAAAATATATCAATTTAAACTTTTGTTTTTAATATCATTTTATTTTTTATTTATTAATGTATTGATGCATTATTTATTTAGCATTCTTTTATTGTTATTATTTGTCTTTTTCGTTAGAGTAATAATTAATTAATGATTTTATATATTATAAAAAATCTACTTTTAATGTTTTTATATTTATAATATAAATATATGATATATATATATATATATATATATATATATATATATATATATAATATATAATATATATATATATATATTGCATTTATATGCATTTCTTGGTGCATTATTTTACAATAACATCTTGACCAGGCATTCTGAGTTCTTCTAAAACAAGTGATAAAAAGTTGAAAAACAAATAAAAAGCAGCCAGTTTTAACTCTCCGAGATGAGCAAACATGTCTGATTTGAATGGAGGATATGCATATGAAAGCACAAACAGTTGTTATTCATGTTTATGACCAGTAGCTGCCAAATAACTCATGAACTTGTGCGGAGCGCTTGGATACAGCAGGCAGCGCCTTTTCCACAGGATCCTGTAATTACTGAGCATGCAGATCTACAGGACGCTCTGCACGTCTGAAAGTGCAATGTAAACTCATGCAGAAACGGAAACAAAGGAGCTGCACAGTATCAGCAGGGGTTGTGTTACCGAACGACCAGCAGAGGCCTACATTTACACAACTACACCTCAGCCTGACCTAAAGACATCCAGCTTTATATACTCCAGAGAGAGATATGAGAGTCTTTGATGTGCCTGTTATAAACCTTTGAACCTCTTTTGTATTATGATACAGTTTCACCTTGATTGTACTAAGCACTTCATGTATTTATTTAGTTTTTACTCAGAATTTTAAATTCTTCTTTTAACTTATTTGTTTGAAACAGTTTTATATTTTGTATTTATATTTATAACTTGCTTTAACTTTTGCAAACAAAAACTAATCATAGAAAAAAAACTTTACACTGGTGTACGTTACATTTGCATATTAGTGCTTGAATCCTGTCAAATAAACTTCTTTTAAATACTTTTGTAAAACACGTTTTGAATAACTAAATTAATATATTTTTTTATATGTTTCACGTTATGCCTTACATTTATTTTTGTATTTTTACCCTTTTAGATTTTCTGTAAACTGTTGCAAACAAAATAAATAAATGTTATATTTGCCATAATAGTGCCTTTTATTTTTGAATTGTTAACTATATTTTATTAATATTTTAATTAATATATATTATTTGAATTGATTTATTTGCGTGTAGAAGCTTTTAATTTCCCTGTATAAAATTAGCTGGAACTTTGCCAAAACAAAAACATTCTTCCCCCCCCGAGAAAAATATATTACATTAGTGTCCATGTGATATTTGCATATTAGTTCGTATTATTTGCAAATGATTAAATTAATATTTTTAATTATATAGCATTTTGTATTATTTTAGATCGTATTTTTAAGCTTTTAACTTTTCTGTATAAATTATGCTGAAACTTTTGCAAACAAAAACAAACGATAAAAAAATACATGTTACATGTACAGTCTTTTTTTTAAATTATTAACTAAATTAATAACTAATTTTTTTTAAATACTTTAAACTAGCCTATATAAGTATGTATTATCTAACATTTCGCATTATGTGTATCTTTTGTATTTTTATTTTTTTATTTTTTTGTATAACTTGCTGAAACTTTTGCAAACAAAAACAAACGATAAAAAAATACATGTACATAGTGTTTTTTTAATTACTAACTAAATTAATAACTAATTTTTTTTAAATGACTTTAAGCTAGCATATATAAATATGTATTATGTAACATTTCGCACTATGTGTATGTTTTGTATTTTATTTTTTTATTGTTTTGTATAACTTGCTGAAACTTTTGCAAGCAGAAATCATTAAAAAAATACCTTACATATTATATTTGCATACTACGCATATTAATGCAAATCAAAAAAGAAAGAAAGAAAAAGTGGCAAGTAACAGGTGTTCACTCACACTTGGCCGCCGCTCATCGAGCCTCTGGAGAAACTGTGGCTGAATCCCTCCGCATGCTCCTGGGTGAAACCATTATTCCCCCGCTGCACCACCACCTCGCTCCGCGCGTACGGATACGCGGCGGCCGCGTTCAGCTCGCTACGCGATCCCGTGCGGCGTCCCATCATGCTGAGGCCGCGTTGCGAGCCGTACATGCTCATGACTGCACCCGGGGTGACCTCTAAAAATGGTGGAGTTTAAACGCGAACCTGAGCTCAGATCCGCAGGTCCAGATCAATCCAGCCGTCTAGACTCTCCGCGACGCCCGAGCGCGACTGAGCCGCAGTTTAGGATCCGAAGTCACACCCACTGACCTCCATCTGAACACACCCGCCTTCACATGCCTGGAGGCGTTCCTGATCGAGCACTGTGACATGCACTAAACTATTTTAGACAACATTGTTGCTAATTATCATCATGCATGCGGATTTATGACCTCAGATGCGTTTATAACCCATAAACGCATTTGCAGATCCTTCTAAGTGAACTGCAATAAAAAAGTGCTAAATTAGACTTTAAACTTAGTGTTTAATCTGTGATCAAATTCAAAATGTGCAATGCAAATGAAGCGCAATGTAAACTTTTCACAACATGTACTTTGGCAACACTGAATATTTAAGCAAGTCTGATGCATTTAATAAATCTCTTGAATACTGAAAACACTGTTAGAAAAATATATTTTAATTATTTTAAAACTAACTGTTTTTAACATTTCAGCGATATGCATGAAACTATTTGAAACAACATAGCTGTTCATTATCATGCATGCAGATTTATGACCTCAAACCATATAAAGAATGTTTTGCAGATCCTTTTAAGTGAGCTGCGATAAAAAAATAAAAAAAAGTAATCATTTAATGCTTTTTTGTAAAAGTTTAATCTGTAACTAGATTGAAAAGTTTGTGGACAAACTTTAAGTTGGCTTGAAAAAGCCTAGCCAGAAAAAGCTTTAAAAGCTTGCAGTCTGAAAGTTTTCAGTGTGAAGTAGTTTGAAAGTTAAAATAGTTTTAAAGATTAAAGTTTGAATGTTTTCAAAGCAATACAGTCTATCAGAAAAACAGTTAGCAGGTATAAAACACTGCTAGTGTACCTGGGGTGGTTTCTAGGCTGTTTCTCGCATGACTAGCATGTTGCTAACATGTTTTTATAATGGTTAACATGTTACTAGCAAGTTGCTAGCATGTTATTAGCGTGTTACTACCATGGTGTTAGTATTTTGTTAGCAAGTTACTAGCATTTTTCGAACATGTAAAGTATTTTAATTTTTGATTTGAAAGTATGGTAAAAACTGGTCAAATGTACCAACAATCACATTTAAAAAAATATACACTTTTTAATATACCATTAAAACAAACAGGTAGCCCATCTGAATTAGGACATTTAGGCTATCCATCTAATAGTAGCCTACCAAAATCTTATTAACAGTAGAAGTTAAATCTTACTGTAGTCTGCATTATTAGCAAGTTACTAGCATGTTGCTAGCATAATTAACATGTTACTAGCATTTTGTTAGCATGTTTCTAGCAATATTAGCAAGTTACTAGCATGTTGTTAACATGTTTCTAGCATGATTAGCCAAGTTACTAACATGTTGATAGCATGATTCGCAAGTTACTAGCATTTTGTTAGCATTATTCTAGCATGATTAACAAGTTACTAACAAGTTGATAGCGTGATTAGCAAGTTACTAGCATTTTGTTACCATGTTTCTAACAATATTAGCAAGTTACTAGCATTTTGTTAACATTTTTCTAGCATGATTAACATGTTAATAGCATGTTGCTAACATGATTCTAGCATTATTAGCATGTTACTAACATGATGCTAGCATTGCTTAGCAAGTACTAGCATTGGTCGCATGTGATAGCAATATTAGCAAGTTTACTAGCATGTTGCTAACATGATTCTAACATGAATAGCATGTTACTAGCATGATGCTAGCATGTTTATAGCATGATTAGCAAGTTACTAACATTTTGCTAGCATGATTAGCAAGTTACTCGCATTTTGTTAGCATGTTTCTAGCAATATTAGCAAGTTACTAGCATTTTGTTAGCATGTTTCTAGCAATATTAGCAAGTTACTAACATGTTGATAGCATGATTAGCAAGTTACTAGCATTTTGTTAGCATGTTTCTAGCAATATTAGCAAGTTACTAGCATTTTGTTGCATGTTTCTAGCAATATTAGCAAGTTACTAACATGTTGATAGCATGATTCGCAAGTTACTAGCATTTTGTTAGCAGGTTCCTAGCAATATTAGCAAGTTACAACATGTTGGATAGCATGATTGCAATTTACTAGCATTTTGTTAGCATGTTGTTAGCATGATTAACAAGTTACTAGTATGTTGCTAGCATGTTTATAACATGATTAGCATTAAGTTAGCATGTTGCTAATCATGTTTCTAGCATGATTACCTTGTTACTAGCATGTTGTTAGCATGATTAGCAAGTTACTAGCATT
Source organism: Sinocyclocheilus anophthalmus (assembly GCA_018155175.1). Lineage (NCBI taxonomy): Eukaryota > Metazoa > Chordata > Actinopteri > Cypriniformes > Cyprinidae > Sinocyclocheilus > Sinocyclocheilus anophthalmus. The sequence goes on along the minus strand of JADLZN010006388.1, from coordinate 65,149 downwards.
TTGTTAGCATGTTTCTAGCAATATTAGCAAGTTACTCGACCATTTTGTTAGCCATGTTCTAGCATATTAGCAAGTTATACATTTGGGGATAGCATGATTAGCAAGTACTAGCATTTTGTTGCAGTTTCTAGCAAATATTAGCAAGTACTAACATGGTTGATAGCAGATTGCAGTTACTAGCATTTGTTGCATGTTTCTAGCCATATTAGCAGTTACTAACTGTTGATAGCATGATTAGCAAGTTAACTAGCATTTTGTTGCATGTTTGAGCATTATTAGCAAGTTACTAGCATGTTGTTAGCATGATTAGCAAGTTACTAGCATTTTGTTGCATGTTTCTAGCAATATTAGCAAGTTACTAACATGTTGTTAGCATGATTAGCAAGTTACCGTATTGGCCCGAATATAAGACGACCCACATTTTCCCAGATGTAGCTTTTGGAAAAAGGCTTTTTAAAAACCAAATCTTGTTTTTTCTCAGTAAAACACATTTTGTCTTCAATTATTTTATATTGCATATTTTCCTATTTTAATTTTGATTGAAAGTATGGTAAAAACTGGTAAAAATGTACCAACAATCACATTAAAAAAATTTACACTTAAAAAAATTAAAATAAACAGGTAGCCCGTCTGAATCAGGACATTTAGGCTATCCATCTAATAGTAGCCTACCAAAATCTTATTAACAGTAGAAGTTAAATCTTACTGTTGTCTTCAGATCTGGGTACTGTCTTACATTTTAAAATCACAAAAGGAGTTTAGTCCCATCAGGCTAACGTGACAGACACGACTCATGCAGCTGTAAGCTTTTCTTTCTCTTTGTTTTTACTCGCGATCTTTACAACACGCATTACGTTACGTATTTCATGGCACACTCGTTTCACGCGTATTTGGCGCCACCTATTGTTGTGGGTGTATTATTGACATGTCAAAGTCTAGACCCTGAATATAAGAAGACCGCGTTTTTTCAGATGTATTTCCAAGAAAAAACATTGTCTTATATTCGGGTCAATACGGTACTAGAATATTTCTATGCTAAAAACCAGCTAAGACCAGCCTGACCTGCTAAAAAGTGGCCAAAACCACTTTAAAACCAGCTTGGGAGACCAGGCCGAAGCAGTCAATCAGCTTAGGCTGGTTTTAGATGTTTTTTCAGTAGGGAGTTGTTAAGTTTTGCTATAGCAATAGACAACTTAAATACACCATAAGATTCATCGCACAAAAGTTTTGACCCCCTCAATGAAAGTCTATGGGATTTTAGGTGGTTTTGATTGTCTGGTTTACGAAAACCGTAAGCCGGATCAGTTAGAAAAGATATAGCAAACCGAGTCTGGGCCGAGTTTGGTGGTTGTAGCTTTAAAGGTCTAGGAGGAGATACATTTAAAATTTGGTCTCAGAGGACGAAGAGAAGAAGATTTAAGCTGCAGTCCGTAAGTTTTGCCTCTTTGTCGCCATCTCTGTTGGAAAACCTGCAATTGTAGCTGTGTGCGGAATTATCTAGCTTGCGTGGGTTGTGCGGCGGCACGGCTTCTGCGCGGATGAATCTAATGTTTTGAGGAGTGTGTGCGGCAGTCAGTCACAGCACCGGTGTGGATATTGTACTTTGCACTCACATATTCTAGCCTACGTCTTGGAATATATGACCAAATAAGAATTTTCACCGTATATATTGCCATCTGAACAAGTAACAAATCTGCCACGTTTGTTCTGACCAACTGAGGAAAAATGCATTACAATAAATAGCGCTACCAATGTTGATTTAATCTAATTTAGCTAATATCACATCAAACCGTGCAAATTATTATTATTGTAAAACTTTATTCTGAAATTGTTAACGTTAAAGAACATCAGCATACGTGACTAGAGTATAGGTGTGGGTAGATTTCATTCTGTCCAGTCTAATCTTAATGTCATACCACTCGAAATTTCATCCAAGAAATTCTTTAAACCAACAAATCAAAGTATGCCTCACTTGAACTGGTTTTATTTAAAATACAAATCTTTGTAATCCCAGGCTATCTGTAATCAGAAGCACATTTAAAACTGGAATATAATTGAATACAATAGAATAGAATAGATAGTGGTAACATGGAGTTACCACTCAAACTAGAAAACATTATTATAAGCTAACCGTTGTGAATCGGGCTAAAGTAAGGCGATAGTTTGGCTGGCGGTTATGTACTTGCTCAAATATTGATTTCGGATCATTTTTAACCCAAAAAAGTTAGGGACTGCAGCTTTAAGCAAGTCATTATCAGGTTAATAAAGATTTATTTCCAGATGAAATAAACGTTTACAAACTGATAATTAGTTATAGATCACTTTTCCAATTAATATTTTAGATAAAGCAATCAAATCAGCTCCTGTTGGAAAGATATATTTCTATTTATTTTAAAAGCACCTACTTTTAATATTTCAACGATGTATAAAACTATTTTTTAAAAACATAGCTGCATGCGGATTTATGACCTCAGATGAATATACTGAATGTTTGTTTGCTTCTTTTAGAGTTTCATCCGTAACTAAAATTAAAAATGGTAAAAAAGTGAAATGCAAACTGCTTGAATATTTCGTATTGAATATTTAAGCAAGTCATTCAAATTAAAGTCCAATGCATTTAATAAATCTCATGAATACTAAAAACACTCC
>JADLZN010006388.1:0-57500 GCA_018155175.1 Sinocyclocheilus anophthalmus | reverse complement strand
AGTTGACGTACAGTACGATTACAGAGCAATAACATGAATGTGGAGCAGCTCAGATCATTTGATGAGAAACGAGTTCATATTGAGATTTGATTGCTAAGATCTCTTCTAACGCTCCAGAGGAGACACGTGTGAGATTACTGGGGTCTTTTTCTCAGGAGAAACATCTGAGAAGCAGGAGACTTCATTGCTCACTATAGAAGCTGTTTCTCATTCCTGCGGGTTTCTTTCTTATGCGATAATGATGTGCAGTTCTTGGGAAAGTGTTTTCACAAATGCTTCTGATTAAATGTTTGGTGACAGTCTGAGATTTGGTGAGATGTCCATGTGGAGGAATGAGCGTCAGGCTGAGACATGCAGTAAACACCTTCAGAAATGCGCCCAGAGCGTTGATTAACCCACTGAATCGAGCAGTCAGAAACTCTATCTCTGTCTCAGAGCGGTTGTGACCGTATGCATGGCCAGATGCGCTCATTCACACGTCCTGCTGTGAAATACTGCGACTGCATGTCTGGACTAACACCGTTCACACCCAAAGACACCATTTACTTCTGTGATGTGACGCTCTCAGAGTCTCAGAGCCGGAGTAAATTCTTAGATTTTGATGAAAGATTAGGGAGGCAAACACTTTTATTCTTGGAAATAACATGCACTGCTGAAGTGTGCAAAATAAGATCAGGAAAATGCATTAGGAAAGTAAATAGTTTAAAAAGTGCCATTTTTGTAACACTTTTCATTATTGTGTCCTTGTAACATGCTGCATTATAAGCAAGCTTATTTTATACATTAATTCATCGACATAATAATTACAATTCAATTACAGGATTGCATCAACATGCCCTATTAAGCAAATATAACATGAACACTGATGTAAAGTGTATTTATTTATTTTTTATTCTATTTTTTGCAGGAAGGTTCAAAGGTTTAGAAAAGTTTATACAGATAAAATAAATGCTTAAAGATACAAAAAAGTAAATATTTAGATCATTTAATGAATACTTAGAAGAATAATAAATTAACATTAAAAATCGAAAAGAGAATTATGTTGACAGCAAAACCAAATTAAAAATACACTTAAAATACAAAAAAAAACTTAAAAACACAAATATGTTAAACATTTAGATCATTTTTAATAAATAATAATAAAAGTTATATGAGAACTATTTAACAGAAATATGCAAAAAAAAGAAGAGTGACAGTGTAAAACCTCAATTTAAAATGTGCTTAAAAATACAGAAGAAGCTTAAAAATACAAAAGGTTAAACATTTCAATAATTTAAGATCGTTTTAAAATAATTATTTAAAAATAAAACATTAAAAGAGAAGTATTTAATAGAATTATATGAGTAAAAACTCAATTAAAATGCAAAAAATGTCAAATCTAAGCATTTAGATTTAGTTTATTATCATTTTAAATAAACAATAAAAAATTTAACAGTTTTAAGCAGAAGAATTTAAAAGAATGATGTCAAAAAGAGTGACATGCATGCAAAATCAGACCAAGAATACGTAGAAAGTAAATCATTTCAAAAGTGCCTTTTGTCTGCTAATTGATGCGATGTGCATGAGGAAAGCACTAATGTGGCACACCGTTCCAGAGAAACACACCGCACCCATATACATGCACAACTCAAACTGCACTGTAATCACTTCAGAAGACAAACAGATGTGCAATAGAGTTTAGTGTGCATGCATTAACCATGTCCTGTGTTAACCTGTTTAATTTCTGACATACCTGTCTACCGCTTCTTTATTCAGGTGCCAAAGGCAGTTCATGCTTATTTGGAGCAGCTAAATGACAGAAACTGTCTGCAGGGCTTTTTAGGAGTAAGACTTGTCTTTCCTGTAGACCCAGAACCATCAGCAATGGCAAACACTGCAGGATGAACATCTGAATTAACTGTTTTTTATTCAACATCAGGATTAAAGGACAAAGGGTTCACTTCAGGAATCAGATTTTTCATGAGTAAATCTATAAAGGCAAAGTGCTTTAAAACATTCACCATTTTTTAAATCACCTTTAAGCTTCTAGCTGGTCACTTCAACAGTATTAAAAGTACACGTTTTATATGTGCATTGTAAAAATGTTGGGCTTTTAAAATCAAAGGAGGTCATAAATTTGCATGCATGATAATTAGCAACAAGTATGTTGTTTAAAATAGTTTTATGCATATTGTTGAAAAGTAAAAGGTGCTTTTAAATTAATTTAAAAAATATATTTCCAGCAGATGTTGATATGCTTGATTGCTTTATCTAGACTTTATCTAGACTGTTATCAACATGTTGGAAATAAAAAAGACTTACTTCATATTTTATGCATCCTAAATACAGATAATTAATCACAATTCATTCCCTTAACAACTGCCGTTTTTATTTGAGAGCCATGGTTCAGAAGCTGGATATATGAGGGATTTTAAAAGACTTGGAAAAGTCATAAAAAGTAGTAAAATCTTAAGTCATAGAATTTTTTTCTAATTAATAAAATAAATGAATAGTTATTCAATTTGGTCAAGCTCTAAAATATTTTATTGGGAACAAATTGCCATTTGTGAATAAGAAAATATTTTCATCTGTAATCACAAACATAATAATAAAAAGTCATAGTAATAAATAAAAAGAGAAAATTATTCAGTAATTGAATTTATGTAATTGAATTATTTTAATGATTTATAATTATTTTAATTTGTGAAATATTTTACTAATTCTAGTTACTGTAAATTAAGTTTTAAAATGAGCAGCTTTGTCATTACAGCAAAAAAATCAGAAATATCATGTTTGACATTGGGGTGGGGCCTTGAAGTCAAACAAGTTGAGGATAATTATGCATTACAGTATAACTGTTTATTTTACATCGCTGTTACTGCTGGTTTATAAAAGCAATGGACCACAAAGCTCTGAGCGTTTTCAGCATTCTACACAATGCAAATTCACACATTAAATCTGTTTGCTGAAGGTTTGCACAAAAGCCCTTTATATCCATTGCTGAGTAAGTCACTTTCCCTTGACCTTCTGTATCTCTAACACACACACACACCCACACACACACACACACCCACCACAAACTACCACTCTGTCTCCGCCTCTCACACATGCAGGTGTTGCATAAGCCTGATCACAACAGGAGTGTGTGCGTGTGAGTGGGGGGCTGGGAGTGTAAATGGGTGTGTCTGTGTATGTATGTGTCTGTGTATGTATGTGTGTGTGTATTGGTAAAAAAAAACAAATGTGTTTTGGGGGGTTTTTTGTGTGTGTGTGTGTATGTATGTGTGTGTGTATGTGTGTGTATGTATGTGTCTGTGTATGTATGTGTGTGTGTATGTGTGTGTATGTGTGTGTGTGTGTGTGTGTGAGAGAGAGAAGGGATGATATAGAGAGAGACCTTGACTGTGGAGATGCAACAAATATTTAGTCTTGCAACACCCCACATGCAAGGCAAACTATAGATAAGATAAAAAGAAAGAAAGAAAGAAAGACAGACAGATAGATAGATAGATAGATAGATAGATAGATAGAAAGAAAGATAGATAGATGATAGATAGATAGAGAGATAGACAGAGATATAGATAGATAGAGAGATATATAGATAGATAGATAGTGTGGGTATAGCGTGTTGGTGTGATGAGTGTGTGCGTATGTGTGCGTATTGCGTATGTGTTGGTGTGTGTGTGTTGTGTGTTGCAGTGTTGTGAGTGGGTGTGTGTGTGTGTGTTCGTGTGAGTGTGTGTGTGTGTGTGTGCGTGCGTTTGAGTGTGCTTGTCTGTTTGAGGGTGCGTATGCGGTGCATGTGAAGTGTCGTGTCTGTGTGAGTGGTGTGTGGTGGTGAGTGTGTGTGTGCGTGTGTGTGTTGTGTGTGTGTGTGTATTGTGTGAGTATTGTGTGTGTGTGAGTAGTGTGTGTGTGTGTGAGTTGTGCGTTTGCGTGTGTTGTGTTGTGTTGTGTGCGAGTGTGCAGGTCCGTGTTTGTGGTGCGTGTGAGTGTGCGTTTGAAGTGTAGCTTGAGTGAGTGTTTTGTTGTGTGTGTGTGGGTCTGTGTGGTGTGAGTGTGAGTATGCGTTTGAGTGTGGTGTGTGGTGTGTGTGTGTGTGTCTTGTGGTGTGTGTGTGAGTGTTGTGTGTGAGTGTGTGTGAGTATTGTGTGTGTGTGAGTATTGTGTGTGTGTGTGAGTGTGTGTGAGTGTGCGTGTCTGTGTGAGTGTGCGTGTGCGTTGATTGTGAGTGTTTGTGTTTGTGTGTGTGTGTGTGTGAGTGGGAGTGTGTGTGTGAGTGTGTGTGTGTTTGTGTGTGTGTGTGTTTTTGTGTGTGTGTGTGTGTGCGTGTTTTGTGTGTGTGTGTGCGTGTGCGTGTGAGTGAGTGTGTGTGTGTGTGTGTTGTGCTGTCTGTTGGTGTTGTGTGTGGTGTGTCGTGTGAGTGTGCGTTGAGTGTGTGTGTGTGTGTGTGTGTGGCGGGTGCGCGGAGGTGAGTGTGAGTTTGAGTGGCGTGTGTGAGTGTGCGTGTGCGTGGGCTGTGAGTGTGCGTTTGGTAGAGTGTGAGTGGTGGTGTGTGTGTGTGTGTGTGAGTGTCTGTGTCAGAGAGTGTGTATCAGTGTGTGTGTGTGAACGAGTGAGTGTGTGTATCAGTGTGTGTGTGTGTGAGTGTGTGTGTGTGAGTGTGAGTGTGTCTGTGCGTGTGATGTGTGATGTGTGTGTGTTGTCTGTGGCTTTGTGAGTGTGCGTTTGAGTGTGTGTTTGTGTGTTGTGTTTGTGTGTGTGTGTGTGTTGTGTGTGTGGGGTGTGTGTGTGTGCGCGTGTCTGTGGGAGTGTGCGTGTGAGTGGGAGTGTGTGTGTGTGAGTGTGAGTGTGGGTGTGAGTGTGTGTGAGTGTGTGTGTGTGTGTTTGTTTGTCTGTGTGTGTGTGTGTGTGTTTGTGTGTGTGTGTGTGCACGTGTGTGTGTGTGAGTGTCTGTGCGCGTGTGTGATTGTGCGTGTGTGTGTGTGTCTGTGTGTGGGTCTGTGTGTGTGTGTGTGTGAGTGTGCATGTGAGTGTGTGTGTGTGTGTGTGTGTTTTTTTTGTGTGTGTGTGTGTGTGTGTAGTTGTGTGCGTGTCTGTGTTGAGTGTGTTGAGTGTGTGTGTGTGTGTGAGTGTGCGTGTGAGTGTGTGTGTGTGTGAGTGAGTGTGTATGTGTGTGTGTGTTTGTGTGTGTGTGTGTGCGTGTGTGTGCGTGTGTGAGTGTGCGTGTGAGTGAGTGTGTGTGAGTGTGAGTGTGTGTGTGGGAGTGTGAGTGTGAGTGTGAGTTTGAGTGTGTGTGTGTGTGTGTGTGTGATGATGGCACGTGTGTGTGAGCTGCATGCGTTCTGACCGTATGCTGTCATCTCACTGTGAAGAAACTCCTCTCTCTATTCTCTCTCTCTCCATCAGATTGAGAGGCTGACAGTAGAGCATAATAAACGCTCCCCTTCCAAACACAGTGGCATCTGGCAGCTGAACGCTCCTGCCATCAATTATACATCAGACTGATTCTGTTGAAAGAAGAAAAACAAATAAATGGAACGTATATGCCTGGGCTGTTTGTTTAACCACAGTAATACTATAGTACTCTTTGTGATACGTTGGAGTAGCATGTAAATAGCATGTTGTGTGAATAAGGTAATGATATATTTATCAAAGTATGGTATTACCATCTGGAGATGCCTGTCCTGTAAATGTATTTATTTATTTATTTTCTGTTAATTTTCTCCAAATGGATTTAAAAAAAATCTTGAATAAAATGTTCTGATCCATGAACCAAAACACAATATTACAAACTTTCATTTGAAGCAAAAAAGTATTTGAAAATCTGAAATAAATAAATAAAGTGTTTATTTCAGATGATCAAATATCAATCCTTTTTAGCTTTTTCATTAATTAAATAATAAATAAAACAGAAGGTACAGGACTGTGTATTTAGTTGTTTTTCCCTTTGGAGAACATGAACAAACAAATGAATAAATAAATAAATTCTTGAATAAAATTCTTCCATGAACAAAAAAAGTTCTGAGATGGAATACAACATTACAGACTTTCATTTGCAGCAAAAAATGTATTTGATCATCTGAAATGAATGAATGAATACATACAAAGACAAAGGTACAAGTAATAAACACATTTTTTTGAGAGAAATGAACTACTCATCCTTAGTCACTGTCTATAAATACAGTATATGACTGAAAGTATGTTGACACCAGCTTCTGACTATCAGGATGAGTTATTCCAGTCACTGGTACGACAACAATCTTGCACCACATAACACATTCTAGAGCACAGCCATGCTTTCTAGAGAATTATGTGCTTCATTTATAGAAATGTGGAAGATCTTGATTCATTTGCGATGAATAGGAACAAACTATTGTTTGTTTGTTTTCCAAGCAAGAAGTTGAAATGATGCTGATACGTGGCTTCTGCAGCATGTGTCATATAACCTCACAGTTCATGTATGGTCATGCATTTACTCAGAAACTGCATTACTTTATGGAGAAAATGAAAAGGCTTTTTATTTCTGTAACTCCACTGTTGTGCAATAAGAGCAGGAGGAGCCCCACCACAGTGACCTTTACTTCTGAAGAAGAACTGCTTTCATGGAAAAAAGAAAACCTTGCACAGTGGTCATATGACCCAAAACTGCACCGGAAGTGTGATGTAAAGGTTACGCTCTTCTTGTTAGCACACAGCGCCATCTGCAGGTCACTACAATTAATGCAGATTTGGAATATGCGCTTTCCGACATCCGCCTCCAGGGGGAAGTTTTAGTCTTTGTAGTCCTTGCAAATGCTTTGGCAATAAGTACCCTTTGTCATGCCCATGCACTGTATTTGAATTTGGACGACGAATACCTCAAATTGAAAGAAAAAGGGAAATTAAACAGAGAATTGTTGTTTATCAGATGCAACTGATTAGTTAAAAGGTTGCTAAACTCTGCCCATTTTCAATATTCTCACTAGTTTTCTAACTAATTTATTTGGTCTAATAATATCAGAAGTTCGAGACGTATCATGCATTTGTCTTTTGATGTCATAAACATTTCAATTCAACAACAAGTCCATTTTGTCCATTTTTTTATCCTAAATACACACGATTCAATTATATTTTCAAAATGTATAATTCTAAAACATAATAGTTTGAGAAATCTGACACAGCTGCAGCTTGCTTGGAAATGGTGCACAATGAAAACGTGGTATCAAAACAAAAAACGTAACATAAAATGAACCTTGATTTTACTTTTTTTCTATTGTATTTCTACTCAGGCTCCTCACTGACACTGTTGTTTCCTTAGTAGGCAAGAACTGGGAACAAGGAAATGATGACTAATTTTTATGATGGCATTTTTCAATTGACATAAACATGCCCATAAATAAAAAAAAAGCACTGACAGATCCGTGCTGAATCTGTGATGTCCAGTCAGTGTCCTGAATGCTGCACTTGTCCTGGTTTAAAGGATAATCCACTGCAGAGTGAGCCAAGGACAGCAGACTTTTCCAGGAGAAGCTTTGTGAGACGGACTTGGCGTGTCTGTTCTGGAGAGCGCTGTCGATGTGTGCCAGGCCATATGGTGCAGGGCCTGAATGAACCAAAACATGCAGATATTTCAATGACTTCATAAAAAATAGGGAAAACATCCCTAGAGTGTGCAATACATTTAACATGAACTAACATGCATTTCAAAAATGTGTTTTAAAAGCTGAAGCGTTATAGTATTTGGTCCTCATTTTGGAATCTTCAAGTGAAATTAATAACTATGTCCATAATAAACTCTCACAATTAAGTGACGCAAGAACTATAATAGAAATATACAACTATACGTGACCTTTTTCACATAATAAAATCAATATTTCATGTCCGTTTATTTAATTATTTATTTGGCAAGTAGGCGTATAATCACATTCAAATATAATATAAGAAAAAAAAAATAACATAATATAATATATAATTCCTTAATGGCTACACTCTTCTGTTTCACATAAAATAATTTAAACTCATATCAATATTTCATGTCCATTTATTTAATTATTTATTTGGCAATATATTGTACAATATACTGTACATAATGCACATTATAATATAATATAATATAACAATATTCCTTAATGTTCGGCACTCTCTTTTTTTTGCGTTCAAATATTTCAACTCAAATCAATATTTCATGTCCATTTATTTAATTATTTATTTGGCAATATATTGTTTATTGGGCTTTAATAATATAATTAATTAATGTTCCTTGACAATCTGCACTCTTTTTTTTTCAAAGAAAATTTTAAAATCGATATTTCAATCGATTAATTATTTTATCAATTTTGCCAAAGTAATGTACAGTAAACGCAATGCTACAGTATAAAATATATTAGTATAACGTAAACCAGTATGGCTTCAATTGCCTACTAAACCCGAATGATATATTTTTGTGCAGTCTGTTTATTTGAAAGAAACTGAAGATAAATGCGCACTCTTTGTCGAAGGCCACTGAAGTGTTTTTGGGGGCAGATGCCACACAAAGTCTCTGGTTGCGCTCGTCCAATCACACACACCGGAGGACATATCAGCCCGTGCGCCAATGGCAGCGCTCGGTCCGCGAGAAAGGGCTGAGCTTGCGTTTGGATGCCTTGCTGTGCTCGATCTCCGGTGCAGGGTGCAACTGACGACGGACGGACGGACGCGGGGGTGTCGGGCGTGCGGTGCGCCGAGTGACCAAGCATTCGCTACTTAGGGGTTATTTATGAGCTAGTGCGCGAGCGCTGGGCGGGATCGGCTCAGCATCACCCCTGATGTGAGTACCGCAGGACTCAAGCATGGATACACGGGCCACACCTGTGCGCCAGCTGCGTTACCTGCGGACCTGTTGGAGACCACCGGGCACAGTTGCGCAGATCTGGGCATCCTGCAGCCCGGCGATGGAGTTGTTGTGACCACTGGGTTCGACAGAGACCTTATGGGGCCCCTTGCGCATCAACCCGCCCGCTGGATTATCATAACTGGGTTCTGTTCAGACCGGACCGAACCTCAGCGTGTGTGAGAGTGATTTTGAGACAAAGACCCCTGCGCGTGCCGCTGAACCCGACGCGCTATGGACGCGGTTCAGCTGGACGGGCTCAACCCACCGGCGGAGAACGGCAATGTGTCGCAGTCTGAGCCGCACAAGCGGCTGTCGCAGGTGGACACGGTGGTTCTGCCGGTCCTCGGGGGGTTCGGGAGGTACCAGCGGCGCCTGGTGGCTCTGACGTGGATCCCGGCGTTCCTCATCTCGTTCAGCCAGTTCTCGGACCACTTTCTGCTCGGCCAGCCGGACAGGAGGTGCGTCCGTCCGGATCAGAACAGGACGAGTTCGGGTCGGGATATTTTCGATCTGATCGCGTCCGGGAACGGCGCAGAGAGCAGCAACGTTACGGCGTGCGTGTGCTCCGAGTGGCGGTTCGAGCTGCAGTCGGGACTGCAGCAGAATGTGGTCACCAAGGTAAGATGCTCTGATGGATGCCCTTGGAAAGGATTCCCTCCGGCGGATGGAAAGCTACCATTTAAAGGAATAGTTCACCTAAAAATTAAAATTCCGTCATCGGTCAGTATGTGTCGTATTTACTCACCCTCGTGTCCTTCCAAACCCGTACGACTTTCTTTGTATCCCTGGAATACAAAACAATAGAGGTTTAGCCGAATGTTCACGCTGCTCTTTTCTGTACAGTGGAAGTGAATGGGGACTGGGGCGGTTGAGCTGCCAAAATCGCACAACCAAATTTTTTTATGGCACATCATAATTATGGCATAAATGTATAATACTGTCATCAAAGACGCCATTTGAAGCTAAACGCAGACGTTTAAACGGACAGATATGGATGAAACCTGCTATGATTACCCTACTTTTAAAGCATAAATTTGATTTAAACAATAGGTCTACATAATATTCACATATGCAGTTCATAGGGGTCATATTTGTATTAGCACTACAGTTACAGCATGAAATAGCTACTATTTAAACCTATAACATTTTCCTTTTATCTCACAATTCTGACTTTTTTTCTCACAAATGCACGTTTATAGCCTAGTTCGAACATTATAACTTAATTTAACTCAACAATTGCAAGTTTGCCAATTCTGAAGGTAGGATTATAAACGTATAAACTGATTTTTCTTATCAGAATTGTGAGATATAATCTCGGAATTGCAAGAAAAAAGTCAGAATTTTTAAATATAAACTCAAAATTAGCTTTTTTCTGCTTTTATTCCATGGCTTCCGTAGACTGCTACTTTAAATCTGTCATTTTTAGCCACCAGATAGACTCCGCTCACAAGTCAAAATTATGAGGAAAAAAGTACAAATTATGACATAAGAATGCAAATTTCTGACATACTAAAATCATAATTTTGACAAAAAGTCAATTATGACAAAAGACGTAAACTTTACTATAACTATTGTCATAATTTTGACGTCTAAATGATGTCTTATGACTTTTTATGTCAAAATTATGACTTTTCAGTCTCCTAATTTTGACTTTTTAATATTTCTAATAATTTTAACTTTGTTTTATAATTATGGCATTTTATGCAATCATTTTATCTCATAATTGACATTTTAATCTCATACTCAAGACGGAAATGGGCTTCCATCATTTTATGACATTACTTTTATGTGTTCTTCCTTTCTTTTTTTGTTATTTTGGAGCTCAACAGCATCAGGCCACAAACATATATATGCAAGTGCTTGGCAATACATTGCAAATGAGCAAGCCGATTGAACATTTTTAACATGCATCTTGTGTTTATCTGGAATGACAGACCTCAGTGCTTAATACAGTTTTCCAATGACAGACTGATAAAAGACGGCAGAATTTAAATTTTGTGGGTGAACTAGTCCTTCAATTCGTTTTACAGAGAAATCTATGCAATGCACAGGGAAAATAAAGGATCTAAAATGACTGATGGATGCATACTGCATACTGTGCATGATGTGTTTACTACGAAACCATCTACTCCTGATGGAAAATCAGATGAAATCACATGGAGGGTTTGATTTCATCTGAGGCATTACCAAACATGCACTGAAATGACTGAAGATGCACACTGAATTTGTAAATGTTTAGCATGAAGTCAGCTGATTATTTGATACACATTGCAGATTTACATATAATTAGCAAGGTTTTACTGAATCGGGTGTTTGATCAAGGAATTGAAAGGTTGCATTGAACACTGATGGTTATGTAAATGAGGTATTTAACCAGCAGTGTCACTGGGTTTGTGAGCATATCACTTCACATACAGTATGCATATCAGACTGATAATTCAGTGTCACACCCTCCAGACTGGAGCAGATAAGTGTTGAAATGCTCACCCCAACAGACAGAGAGATAATGCTGAGGCCCGACAACTAATGTCAGCACGCTCCTTCTTAAAGTTTGAAAAAACAGTTTATACAGACTGTCAGATTGCAAAAACAGTCTAAAAAGTCACAGTCTGAGAAACCTCATCCTGGAAACTCCTGTGGGATTTGCATTTGCGCTGCTGAGACTCCAGATAAACATCTATGAACGCCGCATGTGAATCTCACGCAGAATTAGTTCCTATACAGTCTCTTGTCTCATTATTATCTCAGATTTATCACAGGATTGCAGGATATAAACTCAGAATTGCAGGATATAAACTCAGAATTGAGAGTTATAAATTCAGAATTGCAAGATATAAACTCAGAATTGCAGGATATAAACTCAGAATTGCGAGATATAAACTCAGAATTGAGATATAAACTCAGAATTGAGATATAAACTCAGAATTGAGAGATAAACTCAGAATTGAGATATAAACTCAGAATTGAGAGATATAAATTCAGAATTGAGAGATATAAACTCAGAATTGAGAGATATAAACTCAGAATTGAGGGATATAGTCTGAATTGAGAGATATAAACTCAGAATTGAGAGATATATTCAGAATTGAGAGATCTATTCAGAAGTGGAGAGTTAAACTCCTAATTGAGAGTATATTCAAGTGAGGGAATAACTCAGAATTGAAGAGATATATTTCATAATTGCGAGATAAACTGAGAATTAAAGATAAAACTCAGAATTGAGATATAACTCAGCATTGAGAATATATATTCAGATTGAGAGATATAAACCAGATTGAGATATGAATCAGAATTGAGAGATATATTCAATTGAAGATATAAACGAGAATTAAAGATATACGCAGAATTTGAGATATAAACTCAGAATTGGGGAGATATATTCAGAAGGGTTGAGAGATCTAAACTCGAATTGAGATTGAACTCAGTCTGTTGTCGAGATATATTACACTGAGAGGATAAAAACTGAGATTAAAAGATATAAACTCAGAATTAGATATAAACTCAGAATTGAGAGATATATTCAGAATTGAGAGATATAAACTCAGAATTGAGAGGTATAAACTCAGAATTGAGAGATATAAACTCAGAATTATGAGATATAAACTCAAATTGTTAGATTTAAACTCAGAATTGAGATATAAACTCTGAATTAAAAGATATAAACTCAGAATTGAGATATAGACTCAGAATTACGAGATATAAACTCAGACTGGAGAGTGAGAACTCAGAATTAAAAGATATAACTCAGATTAAAATATAAACTCAAAATTAAAAAGATATAAAACGCAGGAATTGAAATATAAACTGAGATTGAGATATACACCGGGTGCGCTGTGTTGGATGAGAAACAGAATAAAAGATAATAAAACTCAGAATTGAAGATAGAGAACTCAGTAATTGAGAGCAATCAACCTCATAATTGAATAGAAACTCAGACTTTCGATATATAACCCAATTGAGATTATAACCTCAGAATTGAGATTAAATTCAGATTTAGATATATAATTCAGAATTGAGATATATGGAAAGGGCTCAGAATTGAGATATAAACTCTGAATTAAAAGATATAAACTCAGAATTGAGGTATAAACTCAAAAATGAGAGATATATATAGAATTGAGAGATATACACTCAGAATTGAGAGATATAAACTCACAATTGCAAGTTATAGCACTCATAAGGGGTGAGATATAAACTCATAATTGAGATATAAACTCATAATTGAGATATAAACTCATAATTGAGATATAAACTCATAATTGAGATATAAACTCATAATTGAGATATAAACTCATAATTGAGATATAAACTCATAACTGAGATATAAACTCATAATTGATAGGTATAACCGGTCAGGGAATTGAGTATGTAGTGCGAACTCAGAATGAGAGTAGGGGTAAGACTCAGTATTGAGAGTGGTTAAAGGCATAATTGTCAGATATTGGAGGCTCAAGTTTATATAGGTAGTAAACTCATATTGAGCTATAACTCAGAATTGTGGTATATAAACTCAGAATTGAGAGATATCACGCAGAATGATATCAACAAGAATTAAAAGAGTATTTAAACCTCAGAAATTGAGAATATAACTCAGCATTGAAGAAATATAAACTCAGAAGTGAATATATAAAGTTAGAATTGTGAGATATAAAGTCAGAATCGTGAGATATAAACTCAAATTGTTAGATTTAAACTCAGAATTATGAGATACGAACTCAAATTGTTAGATTTAAACTCAGAATTGAGATATAAACTCTGAATTAAAAGATATAAACTCAGAATTGAGATATAAACTCAGAATTAAAAAGATTAAACTCAGAATTAAAATGATATAAACCAGAATTAAAATATCTAAACTCAAATTAAAAGAGATAACTCAGAATTGAATATAACTGATAATGATATAAACTCCGATTGAATATAAACCTCAGTAAAAGATATAAACCGAATTGATATAAAACTCAGAATTAAAAGATATAACTCAGAATTGAGATTATAAACTCAGAATTGAGATATAAACTCAGAATTAAAAGATATAAACTCAGAATTGAGATATAAACTCAGAATTAAAAGATATAAACTCAGAATTGAGATATAAACTCAGAATTGCAAGATTTAAACTCATAATTGTGAGATTTAAACTCAGAATTGTGATATAAACACAGAATTGCAATAAAATCTCAGAATTTAGATATAAACTCAGAATTGAAATATAAACTGATAATTGAGATATAAACTCAGAATTGCAAGAAAAAAGTCTGAATTATGAGATATAAACTCAGAATTGGATATAAACTAAGAATTATTATATATAAACTCAGAATTACGAGATATAAACTCACGAGGGGGAATTGAGAGATATAAACTCAGAATTGAGATATAAACTCAGAATTGAGATATAAACTCAGAATTGAGAGATATAAACTCAAAATTGAGAGATATAAACTCAGAATTGAGATATAAACTCAGAATTACGAGATATAAACTGAGTTGTGAGATATAATCTCAGAATTACGAGATATAATCTCAGAATTACGATATATAAACTCAGAATTAAGATATAAACTCAGAATTAAAAGATATAAACTCAGAATTAAAAGATATAAACTCAGAATTAAAATATATAAACTCAGAATTAAAAGATATAAACTCAGAATTGAAATATAAACTCAGAATTGAGATATAAACTCAGAATTGAAATATAAACTCAGAATTGAGATATAAACTCAGAATTTTTTGTTTTGGGAAAAAAAATATACACTCAGAATTGAGATATAAACCTCAGTAATAAAAGATATAAACTCAAATTGAAATATAAACTGAGAATTGAGATATAAACTCAGAATTGAGAGATATAAACTGAATTATGATATATATAAACTCTGAATTGAGAAATAAACTCAGAATTGGGATATAAACTCAGAATTAAAAGAAATAAACTCAGAATTGAGACAAACTCAGGTGCAAGTGTGGAAGAAAGATATCAACTCAGAATAAAATCACTAAACTCAAATTAAAAATGTATGGGCGAGCTCAGTATGGTGAAATCTAAACTGTAATTGAATATAACTCAGAATTGGAGATTAACTCAGAATGATATAAAAACAGAATTAAAGCGGTAGGTAGGTACAACGGGTCATAGATTGGGAGAGATATAAACGCATATTGGAGAGAAATAAACTCAGAATTTGAGATATAAACTCAGATTTGATATATAAACTCAAATTGAGATTTATAAAGTCAGAATTGTGAGTTATAAAGTCAGAATTATGAGATAAAGTCAGAATTGTGTGTTATAAACTCAGAATTGAGATATAAACTGAGAATTAAAAGATATAAACTCAGAATTGAGGGATAAACTCAAAAATGAGAGATATATATAGAATTGAGAGATATACACTCAGAATTGAGAGATATAAACTCAAAATTGAGAGATATAAACTCAGAATTGTGATATAAACTCTGAATTGTGAGATATATACTCAGAATTGAGAGATATAAACTCAAAATTGAGAAATATAAACTCAGAATTGAGATATAAACTCAGAATTGAGAGATATAAACTCAGAATTGAGATATAAACTCACGAGGTATAAACTCAGAATTGAGATATAAACTCAGAATTGAGATATAAAGTCAGAATTGAGAGATATAAACTCAGTATTGAGGTATAAACTCAGAATTGAGAGATATAAGCTCATTATTGAGAGATATAAACTCAGAATTGAGATATAAAATCAGAATTACGAGATATAAACTCAGAACTGCAAGATATAAACTCAGAATTGAATATAACCAGAATTAAAGATATAAACCTCACAATTGTGAGAAAATAGTCAGAATTGAGAAATATAAACTCAGAATTGAGATATATAAACTCAGAATTGAGAGATATAAACTGAGAATTGAGATATATAAACTCAGAATTGAGAGATATAAACTCAGTATTGAGATATAAACTCAGAATTAAAAGATATAAACTCAGAATTAAAATATATAAACTCAGAATTAAAAGATATAAACTCAGAATTGAGATATAAACTCAGAATTGTGAGATTTAAACTCAGAATTGTGATATAAACACAGAATTGCAATAAAATCTCAGAATTTAGATATAAACTCAGAATTGAAATATAAACTGATAATTGAGATATAAACTCAGAATTGAAATATAAACTCAGAATTGTGAGATATAAACTCTGAATTACGAGATATAAACTCTGAATTACAAGATATAAACTCAGAATTGAGATATAACTCAGACTTGAGAGATATAAACTCAGAATTAAAAGATATAAACTCAGAATTGAGATATAAACTCAGAATTAAAAGATATAAACTCAGAAATAAAATATATAAACTCAGAATTAAAAGATATAAACTCAGAATTGAAATATAAACTCAGAATTAAAAGATATAAACTCAGAATCACGATTTAAACTCAGAATTGTGATATAAACACAGAATTGCAATAAAATCTCAGAATTTAGATATAAACTCAGAATTGAAATATAAACTCAGAAATGAGATATAAACTCAGAAATGAAATATAAACTCAGAAATGAGATATAAACTCAGAATTACAAGATATAAACTCAGAATTACAAGATATACACTCAGAATTGAAAATATAACTGATAATTGAGATATAACTCCACAGGAAAATTGAGATATAAACTCAGAATTGAGATATAAACTAAAAATTTAAATATAAACTCAGAATTGAGATATAAACTCAGAAATTGATTAAACAGAAAATTAAATATAGAACCTCATAATTGAGATACATCAACGCAGTATTGAGGGTATAAACTCAGATGGAGAGAATATACACGCAAAATTGAGAAAGATATAAATCAATTGAGAGATATAAACGCAAATTGAGAAATCATAACTCAGAATTGAGATATTACCTCCGAATTAAAAGATAATAAACTCTAATTGTGTGTTATAAAGTCAGAATTGAGATATAAAGTCAGTATTGAGATATAAACTCAGAATTAAAAGATATAAACTCAGAAATAAAATATAAACTCAGAATTACAAGATATAAACTCAGAATTAAGAGATATAAACTCAGAACTGAGATATAACCTCTAGGAAATAATTGTAATATAACTCAGAATGAGAATAACTCGAATTAAAGATATAACTCAGAATTGGAGATAAACTCAGAATTTTAAAATATAAACTCAGATGAGATATAACTCGAATTAAAAGAATATAACCTCAGATTGAAATAAAACTGTATAATGAGATATAAACTCAGAATTTAATACAACTCAGAATTGAGATAATATTAAACTCAGATTGATATAACAACAGAATAAAGATATAAACTCAGATTGAGAGATAAACTCATTTATTGAAGATATTAACTCAGAATGAGAGATATAACTGAGAATTGAGAGATATAAACTCAGTATTGAGGTATAAACTCAGAATTGAGAGATATAAGCTCATTATTGAGAGATATAAACTCAGAATTGAGAGATATAAACTGAGAATTGAGATATAAACTCAGAATTAAAAGATATAAACTCAGAATTGAGAGATATAAACTCATTATTGAGAGATATAAACTCAGAATTGAGAGATATAAACTGAGAATTGAGATATAAACTCAGAATTAAAAGATATAAACTCAGAATTGAGAGATATATTCAGAATTGAGGGATATAAACTCAGAATTGAGAGATATAAACTGAGAATTAAGATATAAACTCAGAATTAAAAGATATAAACTCAGAATTGAAATATAAACTCAGAATTTATATATAAACTCAGAATTAAAAGACATAAACTCAGAATTGAGATATAAACTCACAATTGAGAGATATAATTTAATTGTGAGTTTATTTTTTCCCAATCGTGACTTTCCTCAGAATTGTGAGATAAAAAGTCTCAATTATATATATATTTTTTTATCCCGTGGCGAAACAAGCCTCTGTGATTTCAGGCCCAACAAGCAAAAGCTTTCCTCCAAACTCAGTAGTTTATCTGTGAGTCTGAGATAATGCTGTGCGTTCCAGGACAGAGTTCCTGTTTGGATGTTTTTCTTGGAGTCTTTGGCTGAATAGACGGACGCCTGATGTCCTGATGACCTGCTGTGAGTGTGTGACCTTTCTCACACCGATAGCCTAGTGTCTTCACGGAGTGTGTTAAAGAGCTTCATTCATGCCGCCGGCCCCGCAAACAAATGCTAATGAAGCATTCTGGCCCATCTGAGGATGTGACAACACTGCAGGAGAGAGGATATCTGTTCACTTCTAGCTTTAGTGAAGTTTATTGGTCTTTGTGAACTCAGCAGTGCAATTTCTAATCAAATTTGTCATTGTGATTGTCACGTTTCAATGCCGCAAACACGGCATTGTGGAGTGAGTCATGCAGGAGTTTTATTGAATGCATTTTGTATTTTAGGCTCTGTTTCTTTTGTGCTTGTATACTTACCGAGCATGGGTTTTCTCTTTCTTTTTCCATCTGAAAAGAAATTAGAAATGAATTATATTTTGCACTAAGAAAACGAAGCCTATTTGTTGCATTGTGACATTATTTTCATGGTATATGAGAACATTTCACCATCAAATTTTCATTGTTGTAATAATCTAATTCTAATTATTATTATTGTAATTCACTAACTGCTATTACTGTACAATAAAAATACTCTAATACAAGAATTTAAATCAGCATAAAATGTAACAAATACCACCATTATGTATTAATATTTTATTATTTCGAAAATGCATTTATTTTTTACACACTGCAGCAATACAATTCTTTTTTTTTTTTTTTTTTTTTGGTGAGCTTGTATGAGAACTGTGCTTAATTTACATGAAAATCGTCACATTATCCCAAAATTATCACAAAACAAAACATATTTTTATTTTGTTTTTAGGGTGAAATAACAGTCTATGTTCTAATTCTCATTATTCTCAAAATGTTTTTACTGTATTACGATAAAAATACTCTAATACAAGAATTTAAACTAGCATAATTATATATAAAATATAACACATATTACCATCATGTATAAACATTGTATAGTTTTAATAAATGCATTTATTTTCACACATTACAGTAATAAAAATAGATTTTTTATGAAGGTAAGAAATGTACTTAATTGACATGAAAATAATATCTCAAAACAACAACAAAAATCTTTATATAAAATTTTTTTGTACTGTATTTCAATAAAAAATACTCTAATACAAGTTAATTTAAATCAGCATGAATTCAAAAATAATAAATATTACAATTATGTCCACATATTTTATACTTTCAATAAATCCATTTATTTTTACACACTGCAGTAATAAAAATTTAGTTTTTTTTCCGCAGGAGAGAATGATATTAAGTGGTGAGAAATGTGCTTAATTGACATGAAAATATTATCACAAAACATCTTTATGAATATATGTATATACTGTATATATATACAGTATATAGGGTGAAATATCACTCTTGTTCGAATTCCTCATTATTCTGCATTTGTTATTTACTCATTGCTGTTTACTTATTCAATAAAATACTCTAATACCATTTTAATTCAGCTTAAATATAAAAGATACTACCAGCATGTTTAAATGAGTAAAAATTCCAATACATGCATTTTTATTAACCATTACGATTAGATTTTTTTTTCACAATCATAAGAATGGGAGAATACCCATAAAAAATATATCACAAAACATGTCTCTCTCTTCTCTATAATCTATATCTATATCTATATTTTTTTTTTTATTTTATAGGTTACTCATATTTTTCATACTTACTGTAGGTTCCACACTAGCAATTGCCTGATTTATGGTAAGAACATGTATAGGTTAAATGCAGGCCTCCAGTATGACTCTATTTTGATTATTTTGAGAATGACTGTGCTGTACACTAGTCAACATTTGAAGTGGATTGAAAAAGTTCATCAAAGTTGTCATCAAAGACAAGAACGCATTTAGGACAACTTTGATGAAAGGTTTGGATCCACTTCAAATGTTGACTATGTTGTTGTATTATAGTTGGATAATGTGAGCGCTCGTGATATTGCTCCATTCTGCGTCTGTTGTGTTTGTGTTGCAGTGGACGCTGGTGTGTGACGGCGAGTGGAAGGTTCACATCGCTAAGTTCTCTCTGCTGGTGGGCTCTATCTTCGGTTACCTGCTGATGGGAGCGATGGCAGACTGGTACGTCAGAGACACACTCGCGCGTCTGAGATGTTGTGCTGGTTCTCTGACAGTGTTTTGCGTCTCAGGTTGGGCCGGATCCCCGTGCTGCTGGTGTCTGTGCTGTCTGTGCTGGTGTTCGGTTTGGCCGTGGCCTTCTCTGTGGATATGGCTATGTTCAGCACGCTGCGCTTCTTCGAAGGCTTCTGTCTGGCGGCGATCAGACTCTCGCTTTACGTCCTGAGTGAGTCTGACTCTCTTTCCTCCTCTGTTTTCTTTGAGGTTGTAATGATTGTTGCAGCCTCTTGATTTGATAAAACGTCTGACTGAATGCACACGAGTCCGTCCTGTGATCACATTTCACAGAAAGATGTTTAAACATAGTTTGATTTGACTTACAAACCTTTTCATCCAGTTCAAGTAAACTTGTACAGGTCAGATTTCCCCTGCAAATCAACTAAATCAAAAGAAAGACACATGCAGGCAATTATATGTTGCTTTAAGAAAACTAAGCATATTTTTAGGAACACCAATATTTTAACATTTTTCCCTGATAATTTTTTCTTAAACTTTCATTTTAATCTTATTACTGCTGAATATATACATATATATAGTATATAGTTTTCCATTTGTTATACTATATTTCAATTGTAATAAAAATACTACATAAAATAAAATGCTATTTTTATCATATTTGTGTCTTCATAAAAATAATAAAAAATGGAATCTATATGAACATTATTTTTCCATCAAGCCCGTATTGTTTATAATGCCTATTTTTAATTTAATACAAATAAAATGAAAATATTTTAATAAAATTAAAATGCGAATATAATATATATTTTTCAAATAATTCATAATAATTATATTTTCAAAAATGTATATTGTAAATATATTATATAAACATTAAATATATATATAATATATTTTTTAGTTATTTTCCATAAAATATGAAACCTCCCCTTAATTCAGTGCATAACCAAAGATGTTTTTTTGTGTGTGTGTGTGTTGTGTGTGTGGTGTGTGTGTCTGTGTGTGTGTGTGTGGTGTGTGATGTGTTGTCTGTGTGTGTGTGTGTGTGTGTGTGTGTTGTGTGGTGTGAGTGTGTGTGTCGGTGTGTGTGTGTGTGTGTGTGGTGTGTGTGCGTGTGTGTGTGTGTGTGTGTGTTTTTGTGTGTGTGGTGTGTGTGTGTGTGAGTGTGGTGTGTGTGGGTGTGTCTTGTGTATGTGTGTGTGTGTGTGGTGTGTGTGTGTGTGTGTGTGTTTTTTTTTTTGTGTGTGTGTGTGTGTGGGTGTGTCTGGCGTGTCTGTGAGTGTGTGTGTTGCACGCATTGTTGTGACAAAGGGACTACTGTGTATATGAACAAGGTGACTTTTTCAGACATTTACCCCAGTGTCCCCGTAATTCAAAAGTCTTATAAATAATTCAGAATGAGTTTTCTTGAAAATCTAAAAATGCAGAAAGTCTTCTGTGAGGGGTAGGTTTAGGGGGAGGGTTGGTGTAGGGCAATAGAAAATATACAGTGTGTACAGTATAAAAACCCTTACGCCTATGGAGAGTCCCCACTTTGCACAAAAACAAACCTGTGTGTGTTTGTGTATGTGTGTGAGAGTGCGTGTGTGAGAGAGAGTGTGTGTATGTGATTGTTTGTGTATTGTGTGTGTGTGTGTGTGAGTGGTGTGTGTGTGGTGTGTGTGTGAGAGAGAGTTGTTTGGTATGTGAGTGTGTGTTGTATGTGAGTTGTGTGTGGTGTGTGTGAGTGGTGTGTGGGTGTGGGTGTGTCTGGTGGGTGTTTGTTTGTGAGTGTGTGTGTTTGTGTGTGTGTGAGTGTTTGTGTGTGAGAGTGTTTGTGTGTGAGTGTGTGTGGTGTGTGTGTGTGTGTGAGTGTGTGTGGGTGTGTGTTGTTTGTGTGTGTGTGTGTGTGTGTGTGGGTGGTTTGTGATGTGTTTGTGGTGTTTGGGTGTGTGTGTGTGTTTAATGGACTAACTCCTCCGAGTCATTAATTGCTCGAATGGAGCCGCTGTCTGCTTCGCTCCACCAGATGATTTGAAGTCTGATGCTTTACAGCACAGTTTCCTCAAAAGCTTTTGGGTTACTGGATCATCATGATTGACAGCGAGTGAAAAACAGCCATAACATTAACAAGAGCTTCACTTTCATAATAGAATAAAATACGGTCTTTTTTTTAACCTGGTGTTTGCCAAATCAATCATCATCATTTTCACCTGCTGGACCATAAAATGCTTTCTGAAAAATGTAGTATTTCTAAATGCATCTTCACTCTAACAGTATAGGTTTTGGCTCAGAACGCTGTTGTGTTTAATACAAAGAATAATCAGCATCTCTTCTTGGTTTAATATCCGCTCATGATATGACAAATTGATCCGCTGGGATTCATTTGGAGCAGTTACTCACACATGAATAGAGTTGTAGGACTGTGTTATGCTGCGGTCTGAACTCCATCCATTTCATTCACTGTGTGTGACTGTCAGTGTCTGAGGAGAGGAGGAATAAGGAGAGAGACACTTACTAACTAAATGCTTTCTGCTCACCAAGGCTGCATTTAATTGAGCAAAAATACAGTAAAATTATTAAATATTTTTTCTATTTAAAACAGCAGTTTTCTATGTGAATATATAATAAACTGTAATGTATTTCTGTGATGCGCAGCTGTATTTTCAGCATCATTACTCCAGTCTGCAGCGTCACATGATCTTCAGAACTCCAGTCCACTAGGTGGCGCGTGTACAACTGAAAAACAAAACAAAGAACCATAAAATCATCTTTGTGTGCAGTATTAGCTCAAAAAGAGTGTGTATACACCATAAACTGTACAACATCCCAGTGCTTTTAGCTTACTACTGTTTGTATGTATGTAGTAATATAATATACTTCTATTCTGTTTAAATGTTTCTGGATTCTGTTTTAGTGATTCAATTTTAAGAATCAAAAAACTAATTAATTGAAATCAGGAAACCTATACAACAGCTGTTTTCTACAGGCTTAACAACAATTAATTTTTTTTATTTAATTTTTTTCATTTAACATTTTATTTTTCCCAAATATTGTTTTTCATTTTTTTCCCTGATTTTTAAAAATGGTTAAATTAAATTTGAGCAATGGAAAACATGTCTAATTAATGTTTTAAATTAACTAACTTTTACAATTTAACAACAATTACTTTTTAGGGCCGTATGAAATCAGTTATATTTTTCCCAAAATCTGTGTTTTTTGTTATAATTTTTTCCAGAATTTTGTTTTAATGGTTAAATTAAATTTTAATAATCAAAAAGCATTTCTAATTAATTAAAATCATGAAACTTATACAATTCAACATCAAATCTATTAAATAAATTCAAATAAATTCAATACATTTTTAATTTAAATGTATTTTTCCCTTTCAATTTTTTTTTATTTTCAATTTTTTTAATGGTTAAATCAAATTTGAGTAAAAACCTAACTAATTGAAATCAGGTACAATTTAACAAAAGTTTATTAAAAGTGTAACAACAATTACATTTTTAGGGCGCTATGAGAACCGTATATTTGTTTTGTAATTTTTTTTAGACTTTTGTTTCAATGGTCAAATTAACTTGTATTAATAATAATAATAAAAAATTATTTAACAACAGTTTATTAAGTTGCAATTACAATTTTAGGGTCCTATGAATTCGATTTTATTTTTTCAGTGTTTTTCATTATAATTTTTTACTTTTGTTTTAATGTTTAAATTAAATTTGAGTAATTATGTCTATTTTATGTCTAATTTTATTAAAAACAATGTTCAATTATTTGAAACCAGGAGCCTTGTATATACTTTAACAACAGTTTATTCAAAGTTAACAAAATAAACAACAGTTACAATTTTAGAGCCCTGAAATTCCCCAAATTCTGTGTTTTTTATTGTTTCTGGATTCCATTTGAATGGATGAATTATGCTGTAATAATGAGAGAGCATGTCTAACCGTGGCGATGGCGTAGTGTCTGTGATGTTTGTTGGGGTGTGACTGAGTGCTGCTCTCTGGTCTCGCAGGGATCGAGCTGTGTTTGCCCGCGTGGCGTTTCTCCATGACTATGATCGCCAGTCTGATCATCGTGAGCGGTCAGCTGCTGATGCCCGGTCTGGCGGCGCTGTGCCGTGATTGGCAGATCCTGCAGAGCGTCATCATCGCACCGTTTGTGCTCATGCTGCCGTACGTCTGGTAAGATGCAATCAAACACATTAAAGCAATACTGATGCATGAGACACAAGCACTAGTGCAAATTAATGCACAGTTGAAATGCATGAGAAGAAAATCCTGTTGACTAATTCAAATGAATTTTAGCAGGTTGGTGGCCTATTAAATCTTTTAGTAGCAAGTAAAATAATTAGATAATTAATTTGTTTGTTAAATAATTAGTACTTTGGACAGATATTTTGACCATATGTGACCCTGGAGCACAAAAGCAGTCATAAGGGTCAATTTTATGAAACTGAGATTTATGCAGCATCTGAAAGCTAGCTTTCCACTGATGTATGGTTTGTTAGGATCGGACAATATTTGGCT
The DNA here is from genome assembly GCA_018155175.1 of Sinocyclocheilus anophthalmus. Lineage (NCBI taxonomy): Eukaryota > Metazoa > Chordata > Actinopteri > Cypriniformes > Cyprinidae > Sinocyclocheilus > Sinocyclocheilus anophthalmus. Next base: position 32,964 of record JADLZN010006388.1, on the reverse strand, counting down.
GAGATACAACTATTTGAAAATAGATTAAAATTCATAAAATTAGAGTAGGAAAACAAAAACGGATTAAAACATAAATAATATTGTGAAATAAATAAATAAAAAGAACTTGAAAAATAAAATTCGATTAAACAATAAATACTAAAATAAAAAAAGATTTAAATGAATAAATACATATAAAACAATACGACACTAACACAACTAAATACAGTAAATAAAATCGATTTTTTTTTTTTTTGTTTTCAAATAAATAATACATACCAAATTATATTAAATACCTTAAAAAAAAGATTAAATAAATAAATCAAATTGATTTAAAAACTATTGATTAAATTAATTTGTTTTAATCTATTTAATCCATTAGTTAAAAATTTGTATTTATGCATTTATAATATAATATTACTATATAAATAAATTTATTTATGTATAATTTGTAACACTTTATTTTTAATCTTATTTTGTTGTATGACAACGAAAAGTCCTACAATTCTGAGGGTGCAAAACAAAATTTTAATATTGAGCAAAAATCATCTTTTTAAGTTTGTTGATTTACAAAATACTCTTCATCGGAACATGAATCTTTACTGATATTCATAATGATTTTTGGCAAATTATAAAAGAAAATTTAGATAATGTTGACCCAGTTATTTACAATGTAAGGTTGGCTATGCTAACAATATACCCAGGACTTAACACTTTTTGTGCTGCGGTCTACAGATATTTCCTTATTTGAGGCATTTTCTTTTTGGCAATGTCATTGTTTGTCTAACAATTATATGTTCACATCGTAATCATCCTAATACAAAAAACTAAAAAACAAGCAAGAAACGTCGCGGTTACGTATGGTAACCCTCGTTCCCTGAATGAGGGAACGGAGACATCACGTCGGATGACCGACGAAATTGGGATCTAGCTTAGAGGGACCAATCTACTTTGAGTGTAAACTAAATGAGCCAATACACATTGGCATGCGATTATTGCATCCAGCTGCTGCCTGATCACAGCGTGTTAGTACGTAGGCAGCAAGATTTGCGAGATTTGCAGCGCATATCAGGTTTTCACTGGGAGCCGAGAGCCCGAGTTCCGGTGCAGTCCGCCAGTGACCCGGTTTCTTTGTTGCGACCCTCCGTTCAGCGTGGTTGGTACAGGAAAGCTGTGGGCGCCGGACGATGTGACGTCTCTGTTTCCTCCTTCAGGGAACGAGGGTTACCCAAGTAACGCGAGGGAGCGACGTTACCGTTAGCGGCACTCTCGAGTCAGTCGGATGACAGGGACATAATTGGGAATCCTACCAAGGGCCACAAGATACTGCCCCTTCCAGTTGTGTCCTGCTGGGAAGCCCCCTGCCGCCCCCTTACGTGTGGGTAGGCCGAGGCTCTTCACAAGAGGACAGCCTATGCTTGGTTATGGAACTACCAACGAGTTAGACCTGGAAACACTGGGGAAAGTACCGTTTTTTTTTCTACTTGGAACAGGGGCGTTACGGTAGCTCGAACCTTCCCGAAGGAGGTTTTGGTAGCAATACACATATGGACATCCCTTATGTGCATATGGAAGAATGGAGGTGATTTAACCCTCTTGGAATGGCAGAAGTCTTCCGGGGAAACACGGGCTCAAGGCTATTTTGTGGGCTTTACACATATGGGTTCCACTTAGGTCTTACATATGGAACCAAGCCTTCTACCGGTTCTCGAGGATTCAACAAGTGAAGGCCTGGCGCCGGATTCAGACGCTCCGCTCCGCGACGTCTGGCTGCCGAGGGGACGGAGGTACTCAACAGGGTCTACTGTATGGACTTTCTGGAGTGGTTTTGCAAGCCGACCCAAAGCCGGGGCCTCTCAGTGCTTACCCGTTGAGGTGAGAACACAGGAGGATACCGGCTCCACACGAAGGCTATAGAATCTAGCGAAATGTGTTAGGGGTCGCCCAGCCCGCAACCCTAAAAATATCTGTCAGCGAGGCACCACGAGCCAGCGCCCAGGAGGATGCAACACTTCTAGTCGAGTGAGCTCGCAACCTGAACGGGCAGGGCACACACTGTGCCTGATAAGACAGGGTGATGGCATCCACAATCCAGTGGGCCATTCTTTGTTTGGAGACAGCCTTTCCTTTCTGCTGTCCTCCAAAGCAGACAAAGAGCTGGTTTGAGGTCCTGAAGCTTTGCGTCCGGTCGACGTAGCCCCTTAAGGCTTGGACGGGCCAGCGCAAAGCCAGGGCTGGGTCTGCCTCCTACGAGGGCAGCGCTTGGAGGTTCACCACCTGATCCCTGAAGGGAGTAGCGGGAACCTTGGGCACATAGCCGGGCCGGGGCCTCAGGGTCACCTGGGAATCAGCCAGCCACCCGAACTCTAGGCACGAATCGTTGACCGAAAATGCATGCAGGTCCCCTACCCTCTTGATGGAGGCCAATGCCAGCAGGAGCAGAGTCTTCATTGAGAGGAACTTCAGCTCAACCATCTGCAAAGGCTCAAATGGGCCCTGCTGTAGTGCCATGAGCACTAGAGTCAGTTCCCAACAGGGTATAGAGGGCGGCCGTGGAGGATTTAACCTTCTCGCCCCCTTAAGGAACCTGACGACCAGGTCATGCTTCCCCAGCGACCTCCCTTGTACGGGGTTGTGGCTAGCAAAATTGCAGCGACATAAATTTTCAGGGTGGAGGGAGACAGCCTTCACTCAAACCCTTGCTGCAAGAAGGACAGCACAACACCGATCGGGCATCTCCGGGGGTCTTCAGGGCGAGAAGAACACCACTCAACGAACAAGTTCCACTTCAAAGCGTAGGCGTGTCTCGTAGACGGTGCTCTCGCTGAAGTGATGGTGTCAACTACCTCTTGGGGTAGGCCACTCAGAACCTCCGCTTCCCGTCCAGGGACCGGACATGAAGTTTCCAGAGGTCTGGACGTGGGTGCCACAGGGTGCCCCATCTCTGAGTCAGTAGATCTTTCCTCAGAGGAATCGGCCAAGGAGGGGCTGTAGCGAGGAGCATTAGTTCCGGGAACCTGGTCCGGGAAGGCCAATAGGGTGCCACCAGAAGGACCTGCTCCTCGTCCTCCCTGACCTTGCACAGCAACTGTGCCAGAAGGCTCACTGGGGGAAATGCATACTTGCGAAGGCCCCGCGGCCAGCTGTGTGCCAGTGCGTCCATGCCGAGTGTTCCCTCGGTCAGGGCGAAGAACAGCTGGCAGTGAGAGGTTTCTGGAGAGGCAAACAGGTCTTGAGCGGCTCCGAAACGTCTCCAAACAAGCTGGACCGTCTGGGGATGGAGTCGTTATTCTCCCGGGAGCACAGCTCAGGACAGCTCGTTGGCTGCTCGGTTGAGCAGCCCAGGAATATGAACAGCACGAAGCGGCCTTAGATGCTTCTGACTCCAGAGGAGGAGTTGGCGGGCGAGTTGCGATAAGCGACGGGGGCGCAGACCACCTTGTCGGTTGATGTAAGCAAATGGTCGCTGTGTTGTCCGTTCGGACTAGTACACGATTGCCTCATAAGCGCCCTTTGAGACGGCCCCGGGCACGGTGCACTGCCAGCAACTCGAAGGGTGGCAGCCAGTGCAGTTGGGGCCCCGTCCAAACCCCTGGCACTGCAAGTCCGTTGTACGTGGCCCCTCAGCCGGTGGTTGAGGCATCCGTGTGAACTACAGCATGCCTGGAGACCTGTTCCAAGGGCACTCCTGCTCGGAGAAATGCAATGTCTGACCACGGGGTGAAGGTTTGGCCAGTGTAACTTGGACCCGGAAGGTGCCGCGTTGCCACGCCCACCTCGGGACTCGGCCATGGAGCCAGTGCTGCAGCGGTCTCATATGGAGCAGCCCCAGCGGCGTGACTGCCGCCGTAGCTGCCAAATGCCCCAGGAGCCTCTGAAACTGTTTCAGTGGAACCACCATCCTGCTCTTACAGAGTCCCCTCCATACCGAGAAAAGAGATCCTCTGCGTAGGGGAGAGTTTGCTCTTTTCCCAGTTGCCCCGAAGACCCAACTGGCTGAGGTGCAGAAGCACCAGATCCCTGTGCTCGCACAACTGATCCTGAGACTGCTTCGTCGAGGTTCGTTGGGAATGCGAATGCCCTGTTCTCTCAGGGGAGCAAGGGCTGCCTCCGCAACCTTCGTGAAGACACGGGGAAACAGGGACAGCCCGGAGGGCAGGACCTCGTACTGATATGCTCTTCCTTCGGACGCGAACCACAGCAATGGCGGTGTTGTGCGGAAGGTTCGACACATGAAGTACGCGTCCTTCATGTTGACCGCTGCAAACCAATCTCGGGTACGGATGCACCCGAAGATGCGTTCCTGCATCAACATCTTGAACGGTAACCGGTGAAGGGCACGGTTCAAGACATATTTTTTAAATTTAATTGATTGTTTTAATTGATTTAAGTGATTCCATTTTAACGGTTAAACTCTGACTGAATTCCGTGTTTTTTGTTGTAATTTCTTTCTCAGTTTTTGTGTAAATGTTTAAATGTAATTTTTAGTAATAAAAAAAAACATGTTTAATTGATTGAAATCAGGAACCCGATACAATTTAACAACAGCTTATTCAAAGTTTAACAACAATTACAATTTTAGGGCCTTTTGAAATATGTTTTTATTTCTCCTAAATTCCATGTTTTTTTTGTTTTGTTTAAATTTTTTCCCGAATTTTGTAATGAATTTTTATTAATCAAAAGCATCTCTGGTTATTTGAAATCATGAAACTTATACAATTAATTTTTCTTTTTTTTCTTAAATTCTGTGTTTTTGGTTTTAATAATAATTCTGCTTCTGTTTTGCTCACTGAAGAAGATGTACATTTTCAAAGTTATTTGTTGTATTATATGTAAGTGTTAAATAATCAACTCTTTTGTGTAAAAAAAAAAAGCATGTCTAATTGAACATAAAACACAGAAATTCATAGGGCATTATTGTAAAAAATGAAATAAATTGCTAAAGTTTTAAGTGCCTTTTTTCTGAAAACTGAAGTCATTTTCCTTCTGAAGTAAATGTATCTCAATTTAAGAATTTTGAGACTTTTTTGGGCAGTTTGTGGCCAGGATGCTCAGTTTAAGCATCCCGCTCTCGTGTTTCTCCGCTCAGGATGTTTCCGGAGTCTCTGCGCTGGTTGTTGGTCACTCAACATTACCAAAGAGCCAAGCAACAGATGTACCGCATCGCCCATAGCAACAGCGTCGACACGGCAACCGACGCCAGCAGCATCCTCTCAGGTGAGCAGAGCTGCTGCTGTGAGTGTGCTTTACCTTCTGCGTGAGGAGGAGGATGATGAGGATGATGATGCTTTTGCAGAGCTGGAGACTGAACTGCAGCAGAAGCCGAAGACGTACTGCGTGACGCAGTTGAGCGGCACCAGAAACCTGTGGAAGAACACCGTCGTCCTCTGTGTTAACTCGTGAGTGCTGCGTCACGACCTCTTAAAACACTCCACATAGAGATTAGATTAGATTTCATCAGTACTTTCAGATTCATAATCAAAAACTCTAAACTTAAATGACTCTTTTTTTCTCTAAACTTGTTGCAATGCATTCTGGGATTGATTCTTGAGTGTTACATGCGGCGTTTGTTCACATTTTTGGGAAATCATTTGTCATCTAGATCAGGGGTTTCCCATCTTAGACCCTCAAATATAATCTTCATGCAAAGATCCCTATGTGAAAATTTAAAAGGCATCTATATAGTTTCTTCTATGAAGAACCAATTTATACTGTGAAAAAAATACTACTACAGATGATCTCAAATATTATTGTTTCTGTAAAGGTACATTATTGTATTTTTCTTCTCATAGTACAGTACAGTTAGATGTATTATTTGTTTATTTATTTTAAGCTAATTTTACTTTAATAATTTTTAATCAAATGTTCATATTTATCTTTAGTGTAAGTTAGATGTATTTTAAATACAAATGGTTATGTTTCTATTAAAAAAATTTGATTAACAAGAAAAACGTAGATTTAAAAAAAGAGAATATTAATACATATAACACACTCATTTTAAAATAAATTTAAAAACTAAATATTAAAATATATCAAAATACATTATATAAAATATCTAAAGAAATCACAATAGATTAAAAAACAATTAAACTTAGAGTAATAAACAAAAAATGAGATTCAAACAAATAAATACATAAAAGAAATTGATACATAACAGTAGATAAAAATAAGACATATACAATAAAAAAATTAATTAAAATACATAAAAATTAGACTAAAATAAATACATAAATAACATTTGATTTAAAATACAGGAATACTAACAAATTGATGTCAAATAAAAATTTTGATTTTAACGTACAATACATAAAAAAATTAAAATAAATAACAAATTTGATTTACAACATGGATTACTTATTTTTGTGTAATCTATGTTATATTAGTATTTATTTTAATTTAACATTTTTTTATTGATTGATTTAATAATAATATTATTTGTCTATCACTGTAAACAAAGTATTGTAATTTTTAACAGTAAAATCAATAAAACAACTGTAAAACTGACAGTAAAAAACCTGTTAACTGGTTTGTTCACGTAAGTTTCCCATACTATATTCGGTGATAAATGAATTACATGTAATGTTACCTGTACAGTAAAACTACGTTAAAATATGGTTTTTGGAAGGAAAAAGGGGCAAACAAAGTCAGGTATCATTACAGTCACAAACGTAAAATGGACACTCAGGACATTCCTCTGCATGACACGTCATATTTGATTGTGTTTTTTGTTGAGAATATGTTTTAGTAGTTTTTCTGATCAGTTGTGTACATTAGGGTTTAATCTTACATTTAATGTTGTTAAATGAGAAAATTCAGATATAATGTTTATTGCATTATTGTCAGTATCAAGTGTCACCTGATGGTTGTTTAGTGTTTTTGTGAATGACACTGTGCACCTTCTATATTTGTTATTATTTTAAAGCTGCTTGTGATGGGCTTTGGTTTATCAGGTGACTTTCTCATCACCACTAGTTTTTGGTGGTTATCAGTGCATTACAATGGTTCAAGACAGATATTAGTACTTCAATATGTTGGTTTATTAACATTACATCAGTTAATGAAATACTGTGTTTTATTGTGAATTTAAGTTAAGCCTGTAAAACCTAAAATGTTGCTACCATATTTTTTTATGGTGAAGTTCTGCCAACCACAGCTGCCGGTATTTTACCGTAAATGTCACAGATTTGTTTTTACAGTGTAGTCTGCTCTCAACACTAAACCAACGGTTCGTTCTCATACTATCAGGTTGATCGGGTGTTATCGGCATCCATCATGTCTTCCCGAGCGCAGCGTTCTGGAGGGCAGCACGTCTCACCTGCATTATTACGCATTAGCGGCGATCGCCGTGGCCTCCTGCATGGTGCTGTTCCCGGTGGTGACTGGCTTCGGCAGGAGAGGAGGACTGCTCACCTTCATGATCATCACGGCTCTGGCGTCGCTGCTGCAGCTGGGTTTGCTCAACCGTACGTACAGCACAGCACAGCACATGATGACGGAGACTCTGAGCGCTTACTAACAGCTGTCTTCTCTTTCCTAATACAGTGATCGGGAAGTACAGTATATGGCACGATGCAGGTAATACAACAATATTATGCATTACATGTTATAAAGCACTGTTGTGACAGCAGGGAATAAAGAATGCCAAATTCAAATAATAAAATGCATTTAAATAATCATGCCTAGTTAATGCAATACTGTAGCTAACATGAAATTGCAATGAGCAATAACCAGCATTCAGTGATAATTATTCATGTTAATTTCTACTAATACATTTCAAATATTCTGAGTTTTACATAATTATATAAATTGCATTTGGTTTCATTTAAACTAAGGTAATATAAAAACATTTTTTATTTTAATTAATCGATGTATTTATTATAAAGGTCATTTTTAAACATTATTATATCTATTTATATGATTATATACCGATCTCTCTACGATAGATATGCATAAAGGAGGAATCTGTTATTTTTTCTCATGCCTCGTTATTAAAGACGTTAAAACTACATTTAATTCCTTACATTTATTATGTAATCAAACACACACTCGATTGAAATAAACCAGTCGGACTACAAATCCCTTATTTCTAATCTTCTACAACTTATTTGGTGTTGTGTATTAACTAAGTTAAATATATATAGATATGTGTGGTGGTGTCCTGTGTGTATAGATATGTGATATGTGTGGTGTTTTTTTGTATATAGATATGGTGTTGTGTGTTTTTTTAATGTGTGTGTATATATATATGTGTGGGGTGGGCGTGTGTGTGTGTGTATGGGTGTGTGTGTGTGTATATATATATTATATATGTGTGTGTGTATATATATACACATATATGTGTGTGTATATATATATATAAATGTTTGTGCCCCTTTTGTGTCTGATATAGTGTGTGGTGGGTGTTGGGTAACGTGGATTATAGATATAGATGTGTGTGTGTGTTTTGTGGTGTGCTTTTGTTTCTGTATTATATTATATGATGTGCTGGGTGTTCTGGTGTGTGTATTATATTATATGTATATGTGTGTGGTGCGGGTGTGGGTGTTATATATATAGATATAATATATGGTGGTTTATATACAGTGGGTACGTGAACCAGGTAGGCAGAATCATCCGTTAAAGGTGTAACTTGTTGTGAGATTGCAGACCATGTTTCCGAACAATCACATTTATATATGTCATTTTTTTTCCTCATTTGTACACACAGCAACCCATCATTACAGAAAAAAAAAAACTCAGGAACCTTGTGGACATTTTGCAGATTTATTAAAAAAGAAACTGAAATATCACATGGTTTTAAGTATTCAGACCCTTTGCTCAGTATGTAGTAGAAGCACCCTTTTGATCTACTACAGCCATGAGTCTTTTTGGGAAAGATGCACCAAGTTTTTCACACCTGGATTTGGGGAAACTCTGCCATTCCTCCTTGCAGATTCTCCTCTCCAGTTCTGTCAGGTTGGATAAACGTTGGTGGACAGCCATTTTTAGGTCTCTCGAGAGATGCTCAATTGGGTTTAAGTCAGGGCTCTGGCCATTCAAGAACAGTCACAGAGCTGTTGTGAAGCCACTCCTTCGTTATTTTAGCTGTGTGCTTAGGGTAATTGTATTGTTGGAAGGTAAACCTTCGGCCCAGTTTGAGGTCCTGAGCACTCTGGAGAAGTTTTTCATCCAGGATATCCCTGTACTTGGCAGCATTCATCTTTCCCTCAATTGCAACCAATCGTCCTGTCCCTGCACCTGAAAAACACACCCACAGCATGATGCTGACACCACCATGCTTCACTGTTGGAACTATATTGGACAGGTGATGAGCAGTGCCTAATTTTCTCCACACATACCGCTTAGAATAAAGGCCAAAAAGTTCTATCTTGGCCTCAACCGACCAGAGAATCTTATTTCTCACCAACTTGGAGTCCTCCATGCGGGCTTTCATGTGTCTTTGCACTGAGGAGAGGCTTCCGTCGGACCACTCTACCATAAAGCCCCGACTGGTGGAGGGCTGCAGTGATGGTTGACTTTTCTACAACTTTCTCCCATCTCCCGAATGCATCTCTGGAGCTCAGCCACAATGACTTTGGGTTCTTCTTTACCTCTCTCAACAAGGCTCTTCCCGATAGCTCAGTTTGGCCGGACGAACAGCTCTAGGAAGGGTTCTGGTCGTCAAAAACGTCTTCCATTTAAGGATGGAGGCACCTGTGTCTTTTTTATTCGGAACTTTACAGCTGCTCAAGACAGCAGAAATTTATTTTTGTACCCTTGGAAAGATCTGTGCCTGCCAGAATCAGTCCATTTCTTTCTATCATCCTTGAGGATGGTTTCTACAGTCATTTGAGAGTCCAGCTGGTTTGATAATAGATTGGATCGTGAGATTAGTGGGAACGAAGCCACAACACCGTCTTATAAGACTTACGCATCACAGTGCATCGTCAGAGCAAAATGAGAATCATGAGGGTCAAAGGAGGTCAAAGAGGAACTGCCTGAAGAGCTCAGGACGAATTGGGCAAGGCACCGATTCGGCCAAGGTTACAAAAACATGTCGCACTGCACTTATAGGTTCATAAGAGCACAGGGGGCTCCATAACCTTAAATGGAAGACGTCGGGATAGCAGAAACCATTCCTAGAGACTGGCCGTTTCCGGCTGTGAACTGAGCCACGGGGAGAAGAGCTTGGGGGCAGAGAGGTAAAGAAGAACCCAAGATCACTGTGGCTGAGCTCCAGAGTCAGTCGGCGAGTAGAGATTGGGAGAAAGTTTGTAGAAGTCAACCATCCATGCAAGCCCTCCCAGCGGGGCTTGTGGGGGCTTATGGCAGAGATGGCCCGACGGAAGCTCTCCCGCAGGGGCAAGACACATGAAGCTGCATGGAGTTTGCTAAAAAAATCTGAGGATCCAAGATGGTGGAAGAAATAAGATTCTTGGTCTGATGAGACCAAGATAGAACTTTTTGGCCTTAATTTTAAGCTGTATGTGTGGAGAAAACCAGGCACTGATCATCACCTGTCCAATACAGTCCCAACAGTGAAAGCATGGTGGTGGCAGCATCATGCTATGGAGGTGTTTTTCAGCTGCAGGGACAAGGACGACTGGTTGCAATCGAGGGAAAAGATGAATGCAGCCAAGTACAAGGATATCCTGGACGAAAACCTTATCCAGAGTGCTCAGGACCTCAGACTGTGCTGAAGGTTTACCTTCCAACAAGACAGTGACCCCAAGCACACAGCTAAAATAATGAAGGAATGGCTTCACAACAACTCTGTGACTGTACTTGAATGGCCCAGCCAGAGCCCTGAAATTAAACCCAATTGAGCATCTCTGGAGAAACCTAAAAATGGCTGACCACCAACGTTTACCATCCAACCTAACAGAACTGGAGAGGATCTGCAAAGGAGGAATGGCAGAGGATCCCCAAATCAAGGTGTGAAAAACTTGTTGCATCTTTAACAAAAAGACTCATGGCTGTATTAGATCAAAAGCCCGACGTGTGCTTATACTAATACTGAGCAAAGGGTCTGATACTTAGGACCATGTGATATTTCAGTTTTTTCTTTTTTAATAAATTTGCAAAAATTCTGTGTTTTTCTGTCAATATGGTTGCTGTGTGTACATTAATGAGGGGGGGAAATGTACTTAAATGATTTTAGCAAACGCCTGCAATATAACAAAGAGTGAAAAATTGAAGGGGGTCTGAATAATTTCCCCCGTACCACTGGTATATGTGATGTTGTGTGTGTGGGTATATATAGTGTCTAGTTATATATATATAGTGTGTGTATATATATATATATATAAATGTGTGTGTGTGTATATATATGTGTATATATATATATGTGTGTGTGGTGTATTATATTTAATATATATGTATATTATGTGTGTAGTGTGTGTATATATATATCTCTATATGTGTGAGTGTAAGCGCTTTTCAAAAGCTCTACAGAAAATATGATGTTGTATGTGGTTAATGTATTTAATATCTTTCGCCAAGTCGTTGCATTATCAGATTAGATCTGGACGCTATTGGTACAAGTAGAAAACCAAATCAAGCAGAGAAACAAAACTTTATGAAAAAAGTTGAAAGAAGAATGGGGCTTTCATCTGAATAATGAAACACGTATTTCGTAGTAAGTATAGCAATCACTCAATTTTTACACAGAAAGTGTACACTGATTTTAATGCAAACAAGAAACAACCCTGCACTAGACTTTGCAGTGAATTACTGACGTTATGACGTGCTTGGGCGAAAGCTGTTGGGATTATATCCTCTCGTCTATATGGTCACTAGTTCTGGTGGACACGCTGAAACCAGCGCTTATCGTAGGCGTCTCCACTCGGGATTGATGTTCTCGTCCATGCTGTCAGCACACTCAAGAATCTCTTCTACTGCAGCTTGAGATAACGCACGACGGCACGGGTGCTTTTGTTTCTAATGTATTTTGTCGTGTGGGTGATGGCCAGCGATATTCACCCCAGAAATAACAAAAACAAATAGCAAAGTATAGTTTTCTTACAGAAAATTAAACCTATTTTTAGGACCAAAAATATAATTATGATGAGTTTTATTTTATTTTTTATTGTCAAAGCACGTTGTAGAATTATAATCACAAAAAAAAAAAAAAAAAAAAAAAAAACAAAAAGCTTAAATTATGAATTGAAAATATATATATGATATTCAAAAGTATTTAATAAAGTGTTACAATGCAAAATCTTGAGATTTTTAAAAATAAAAAAAAAAGAATTTTGATTTGGAAGTGAAACAGGACCTGGACAAGCACTTAATGAGATTAACCTCAAAAGCGGAGTTGAATAAAATTGGCAGAATTAAAATTAAATTGTGAATTTAAAAATTTGCAAGAGGACTGAAAACATTGTAAAGGCATCACAGTGTATTTTTTGTATTTGCACTCTCGGTGTCTGGTCATTTTGACCATGAATTCAAAGCGAATTTCATAGTTAATAGTCCATTTGAAGGACATGCACTTGTAAAGAAATGCGTTTTTAATACAGTATAGTTTGTTGTTAATATTTAATAAACGGGTTTTATGGAAAGCTGTCTGACAAAAAACTCTTCTCACCCCTTTCAATTTTTGGTCAGAATTGCGACATTTGTGTTACCAACTTAACAAGTTACAAAACTGTAATTGTGAGTTGTGTTTTACAATTCTGACTTTTTTTTTTTTTAGTTTGCTGTCGCAATTCCGTTTTTTTGTTCCGAAGCAGACAAAAAATAATAATTTAACATTTTTAAAAAGTTCCTTTTTATCTTATAATTTCTATTTTTTATTTGAGTTTGCTGTCGCAATTCAGTTTTGTTAATGCCGAGAACAAAAAAAAAAGGTCCATTTTTAAAAGTAAATTTTTATTCTTATAATTTTTTTATCGTGCAATTCAGTTAAGCTTAATTAAAGTTAAAAAACAATTCTATTAAATTGCAACTTATTCATTCAGCAATTCAGATAGTTTCTCGGCACTGTGATTTGTAAGTTCTCACTCCGAGTCTGTTCTGGACCACTCAGCCGCACTTTACACTGGAGCAGAGTTTAGTTACATAAAAATACAGCTGTGTTCATGGTTAGTTGTTATTGAGCTAACATAAATAAAAACATATTAATAGAATGCCTTTGTGAGTTAATAGCGGATAGTCGTTGTTCATATTCTATTACAAATCTTCTATGTTTTAGTCGTTAATCGTTTTAGTAATGTTTGTTGTTTTGCAATTTTATTAGGTTTTGGGTTTTTAATATATACTTAATCGTTTGAGTCATTATTTCTTTAAATAAAAGAAAGAGAAATGTAGTTGGTTATTTAATAATTTTAAACCGTTCCGTTTATTTTTCTGTTTTCTGTTTTACTGGTAGTTGGTGTCATTTTTAGTATTTTTTTTTTTATTTCCTTAACTTATTATAAATTTTATTTAGGGAATTTCAGTGTTTAGTTTTTTTTAGTTATTTTAGTGAAGTTCAAGGGGTAACTAAATGACAATGAGGAAATTGTATTTTGCACCTATAAACGCAGTTTTATTTAAGAATTCGTTGTTAACGAAAAAGTTTTTTAGTTAATATTTGAATTAGATTCTATTTTCTTATTTCCATTTCGTTAACACATTCCTTAATTTTTTTAAATATATTTTTTCCACTTTATTCTTACTTACAATTTTTAGTTATTTTATTGGCATTGCATTTTTATTAGTATTTAAAATGTTTAAATTATTGTCGACCATATTTTTTATTTTGTTAGTAATTTATTCAGTTTTAGGTTGTTTAGTCACAATACATGTTGCTTTGACCACAACTGACAAACAACGTTTAAGAAGTTTATGAATTTTATTTTATATTTCGTTACTGTTTTATTTGATGTTCAAGAACAAAAGTGCTATAGTTTTAATTGTTACGACCACTACAAACGGTGGTTTTAGTAAAGGTTAAAATTACATTACCATTTCGTGTAGTCATGTTAGTTTATATTAAATATGTAACACATGAACCTTATTGTACAGGTTACCAAGGGATATATTTCATGTTTTTAATACTTGCTATGAGGACTAGCAAAGCACTAATGAAATAAACAACTTGCAGGTATTGAAGGTGCAGTGAGTGATTTCTGAGAACGCAACTAGTGTTGTATTTGAAGTCACCAAAACAAATGATACAAATCCATATCTCCATAGCTCCGCCCACAAAATTAACTAACAGTGATGCCAAACACAAGGGCAAGACCCTCCAGCACGATTCTGGACACGCCCTGACTGCTCCTAATGGAGACAAGCGTGTTGTGTCGCACTCGGTTCAGATTCACCTATTGTAATCTTTAGCGTTTCTGAGACATCTCTTACTGCACCTTTAACTAATTACCTGATGGTGTTGAACGTGTTTTGACGGCTGTCTCTCGGTTCGTCGTTACAGGGGTGGCGGTGTGGGTCTGGTCCTGGCGAGCGCGGGTTTCGGCATGCTAACGGCGCCGCTGATGGAGCTCCACAATCAAAAGGGTTTCTTTCTGCATCACGTGATCCTCACCTGCTGCACTCTGCTCTGCATCATTTGCATACCGTTGCTCCCGGAAACCGCCAGCCAACCGCTGCCCGAGACTATCGCTGAGGGGGAGGGGCTTCTGCGGCGGCCCATCCTCCCCGGAGAGCAGCACCACCTACTGGCCAGGACCGAAGTCAGGGAGTATTCGCGTGTTCAGGACACGCCCCTTCACCAGGTCGTTAACCCCGGCAACGGCTCGGTGCCTAGCAACAGCACAGCCAATGGCGTGAGGACGTCATGACGCCGTTTTCTAAGAACGGCCGAACGAAGAGCTTTTTAACGGTGAAACGCGACTGATGTCGTGGTAACGTGTCAAACGCCTCATTAACCAGCATCGGTGAAGATTCCTAGCATTGAACAAACTGAAAATGTTATTTTAACTTGCATTCAGCGAAAGGAGCTCTATTTTTCGAACGGCCTCTACCGAACAACAAACTCACGGAGGAGTTTCACTGATTTGAATGTGTTTTTTTGTATGTTTGGTATTTATTAAGGACAGAATGATGTTGACAGTAAGAACCAGCGGACTTCATTCGTGCACGGAAGCTTGTTTCCGTCACAGGATAAAGAAGATAAAAAAGGTATTCGCAACTTTTTCATCTCACAATTCGTACTTTTTTCTCGCATTTCTTAGAAAAATAGTCGCAATTCTAAGTAAAAACGTTTCAAGATATAAACGCAACATATAACCGCAAAATTTAAACTCGCAATTCTGAGAAAAGTCAGAATCGTAAGATATAAATGCAATTCTGAGAAAAAAAACTGAATCGTAAGATATAAACACAGAAGCGCACAATTTAAACTCGCAATTCTGAGAAAAGTCAGAATCGTAAGATATAAATGCAATTCTGAGAAAAAAAACTGAATCGTAAGATATAAACACAGAAGCGCGCAATTTAAACTCGCAATTTCTGACTCGCAAGTCAGAATCGTAAGATATAAACTCGCAATTCTGAGAAAAAAAATGCTGTGGTTGAAAAAAATACGAATTTGAAAGAATTAGCTGATTCTCATATTATTTTTTTTTACCTTGTAATTCTGAGAAAAAACAAAGTCAATTGTAAAAAAAAAAAAAGGGAAAAAGCGCACATACCTTTTTTCAATCCTGTGGCAGGAAACAAGTTCGATATTCCAGACACAAAATCCTGTGCACAATTGTCCCGTCAACTGCATTTTTTCATCGTTTTAGAACTGGTTAAGGGTCAGAAATGCGTTTGGCTCATGTCATGATGAAGTCCGTGTCGTGTTTCCGTGCACGCTACTAATGTCAGGTTTTTAATAGTCTGTCTGTTTTTGCAATTTTGTAAACTAGGAAAGCGCAATCACGAGTCACGGCCAGATGGAATCTGAACTGAAGGTGTGTGAACAACACGATTCTGGACAGGACACGATGATTGGCTGCTAAAAAAAAAAAAACACGCACATACTTAAGGCCTTTTTTAACCCTCCTATCTTGTGCGTCTATTTAAAGGACAAACTGTCAAAAACGTCCCATTTAAAAATATTGACAGTCACCTATCCCCCCCCCCGTCTGTCAGAAGTTGACATAAGATCTTGTTTTGACATAACTACCAAAAAAAAAATTTTTTTCAGGATTTTAAACCTTTAAATGCTATGTTGTTTATATAATGCCATTGTTGTTGTTTTTTTTTATGATAAAAAATTTAATTAATTATGTTCATTATATAATGATAAGGAGAATTTTTTTTTGGGGGATTTTACAACTGGATATGTCAATGGATTAGCAACCAGGAATTTTTTGATTTTGCATATTTTGTGCCGTTGTCAGACTATACAGTATATATATATTTTTTTACATAATTCAATTTCAATTTCAGCAGAAGCTCAGAGCAGAAAATCAGGTGGAAAATCATAATGGTACAAATTTTGAATGAAACCCTATTAACAAAAATGCATGATTTTAAGCTTAAACAGCACTGGGATTAAATATCGCCACTTTAACTGGTTTCAATTGGAAAATTTTTCATTGCGGTCTGAAGTGCAAAAAATATTTTGTCCCTAAATAAAATACATTTATGAAAGGAAAGACGGGTGAAAGATATTTGAACAAAAAACAAGAAAAATTCCAATTTTTAAAAATTAACAACTTTGCAAAGGTATGTCTGCGTGCATCATTTTTTAAACAAAGTCACAAATGTTATTAAAAAAAAGACAAACCGTAGAAAGATACCTTAAATACGTCCCTATTCCGACGGACAAGGGTTTTACATGAAACCTTCCAAATCAAAAAAACAACAGTTAAAGAGGGTGGAGCCTGTCAGGAAATGTCCTGGGACCACAATTCACGACAGACAAATCTAAAAGAATAATAATTGATATTGCAATTCAACAAAATGAAGCCCCGCCGTTTTTTTAACTTGATATGCTACATTGAAGCTGAAAAATCCCATCATGTTTTAAAAACGTGTTAATGAGAATTATCATTTAAGCCAATCATTAGTAAATATATGAAAAAAAAGAGTAACAGAAATAGTGTTGTAAAATGGTGCAGACACAACAAACGGCATCGAGGAGCCAACGGATTAATGATGCTTTTATTTTTTTATTGCATTGTTGTTAAGTGAGATTCTGAGCCAGGAAGGGTGGAGAAATGAAATAATGTCACAATGCGCAAAAACAGGCTTCCTTTTTATTGCTTATTTGTGAACTTGACCGGACAGTCACTTGCTTCATAAATGTTTGAACTCGGTGCTGACGTGAAAGCACGACCACTGGAAGGGCTGCCTGATTGTTTTTTCATGTTATTATTTAGCAAATTTTTTGTTAGTATTATTATTATGGTTCAGAGTAGCAGTGCATCGTAGTAACTGACCATCACACAAATCTCTCCTGTTATCCTCGAATACTGACTAAGAACCAAATGAAGGAACAAAAAAGATCTCAACCATTACTCGCGGGTTTTTAAACAGGGATGATTGCAGACGTGTAGTGTGGGTTTTTCTGGGGATGGGTTGTACAAGGATCCTGGTGATTATATAATATATATTATCTCGGAAGCTGAGTTTTTGTCATGTCACAGTCCTAATGGATGGAGTAGTGTGAAACTGATATGTAATTCTATTTTTATCGGGAATAGTATCAGAAGAACAAAAGAACAGTACCGGCCTCAAATATGTTTCAACCCTTTTCAACACTAAAGCCACTCATCATAAATATCTTCAATACTTGATATTAACTTGTTTAACAGAAAAACCTATTGTAAGACACCACCGAGGTCAATCTCACAAAATCAAAATATTCATTTATTTCCAGGTCAAGATTTTCACTTCACCATAAATAATCATCAAAATATTAGATTTGCTCTTATCCAAGAACATAAGTCCTATTTTTAGGACGCAGAAATAATATTATGTTAATGTGTGAAAAGAGTATTATCTTTATTTTTTCAATTGTCGCAAGCACACGTTGTAGATATACATACAAAAAAAGAAATAAAAAAGCATCATGATTACCATTAACTTATTAATGCTGTTACATGCATTTCTGAGATGCTCTCTTGAGTATTTTAAAAATAAAATAATAATTTAGATTTTGGCATGAAACATGACCTGGACACGCATTAATGAGATTCACTCAAAAGCGGAGTGCATAAAATTGGAAAGAATTTAAAATAAAATTGTTGAATTTAAAATTTGCAAGAGACTGAAACATTGTAAAGCATCAGTGTATTTTTCTGTATTTGACTCTCGCGTGTCATTTTGACCATTAGAATTAAAAGAGAATTTCATACATGTTAATAGTCCATTTGAAGACATTGCACTTGTAAATAAATGCCGTTTTTTAATACAGTATATTTTGTTGTTCATATTTTAATAACAGGGTTTTATGGAAGCTTGTTGAACTTTCTCACAATTTCAACTTTTTGGCTCAGAATTATGAACTTGTGTTACAAACTTTAAAAAGTTAAAACATTTTGTTTTACAATTCTGACTTTTTTTGAGTTAGCATGTCGCAATTCTGTTTTTTGTATGCCACAGAACAAAAAATAATAATGATTTAACATTTTAAAAAGTTAATTTTTATCTTATAATTCAGATTTTTTTTTTTGTGCAATTGCAGTTTATAGCTAATAAAGTAAAAAATAATAATATTAATTGCCACTTTGTAATCTCAGAATTCAGACTATTTTCTCAGAATTTCGAGTTTAAAAAATGATGATGCCGACTTTTTTGAATGTTCCGAATCTGTGGCCCGAAAAAGCTTTTCCACACCTTCTGATCAATATATTTCTTTGTCTTTTTCTGTCTTTTCTGAATACTCACACAAAGCAATTTCTACACAATTTCAGAATATAATTTTTGTTTTTATAAATTAAGGATTTTAATACTTACTTCCCATGGCTTTTTGAGAAATCTTTGGAAAACAAATGTTTAAAATCCTTGTCATATTTCCAGGTTTTGTTTTTTCTTTTTCTTTTAAAATGTTCATTTCTAAATGTTTCTGATTTTTTTTCTTGCAATTGCAGCTTATAGCTAATAAAGATTTCCATTATTTCTATTAATTGCGACTTATCTCAGAATTCAGACTATTTTCTCGCAATTGTGAGATAAAAATATTGACTTTTTGAGTTTACATCTTGTGGCAGAAACAAGCTTTTCCACATCTTCCGATCAATATATTTCTATGTCTTTTTCTGTCTTTTCTGAATACTCACACAAAGCAATTCTACACAATTTCAGAATAGAATTTTTTTTTTTTTGGAATAAATTAAGGATTTTAATAAATACTTCCCATGGCTTTTTGAGGTCTGGAAATCAAAGGTTTAAAATCCCCCTCATATTTCCAGGATTTGCATACCAATACTTGAATTTAAAGAGAATTGACCAGACCAGTTTTTCTTTGCTATAACCTACATCAATTTGGCTCATAACTGGATACGTACCACACAAAATAATATTGTTACGACTAGGGATGCACGATATATCGGCCACCACATCGGTATCGGCCGATAAATGCTCATTTTTTCTGTTATCGGGATCGGCCCGATAAGAAAATTTGGCCGATATCTTTAAGCCGATAAATAATTCATTATTTCCTTCAGAGATACTTCAGATGCGCGCTGTTCGTTTGTAGCTTTTTGTGCAATTGTACGTTGTAATATTTTGTTTATTTGATGTATATCTGATTTATCTGATATAGAATGCGTTTGGTTAAGTTAAGAGTGCTTCAGTTTACCGGTGATCATCTTTAGCTTAGCGCACGCAGCTCAAACAGCAGTGCATAACATTAATAACTATGATTGGGAATGATGTGTATATAACATTCTAATGAGAACAATATTATAATAAAACGTTGTGAATTCTATGGGCTTAGTTGCCGTGTTTCAGCGCGTTGTAATGGGAAGAGCACATCCACAACAGGATCACACATTCTAACTATAGCACGCAATAACTGCGTCATCTTGTACATATACAAGTTGTAATATTATGTTTATGTTGAATTAATATTAATCTCAGGATGCATTTCCTTGAATTAAATAAGATGCCAGCAAAACGCTTCAGTTTACCATATTCATTCAGCTCTTTTTTTTTTTTCCCCCAAGCTTCAGCACGCGCAGCTCAACGGTGCTATGTAAAACAGGGGGTAGAAGTTGTTACTTTTTCAAATCATTGATACATGATAATTTAATAACAAACCACTTGTATTTGTCTATTAGTATTTCATCAGCAATATGGTTAGTAATTAAAATCATTACTTATGGTCGGCAGAGGCTAGGAAGTTTATTGGATATGGTGAATTCATTTTGATTCTTTACACGTGTAATGACGTCCAGTGACTTGTTTGCATTATTTATACATTATTTTATTTATTTGTAAGACTTTATGACTAAATTTGGTAATGGGAGAGTAAAATTATTTTTAAAACGTACACTGTTCAAACTAGGTTGCTTATGTTGAAGTGTTTGGGATGTGGTTTTAATGATGAGACCTTTTTTGTAAACAGGCTCTCAAAAAGTATATAACAATTCGGATATAGATTTATCGGCCAACATATAGGTTATCGGCTTTCAAAAATAAAGAAAAATCGGTTATCGGTATCGGCCAAAATTTTAATATCGGTGCATCCCTAGTTAGTACTGAATCAATCTTGCTTAGATTATTGAGCTATGTACAAATAAGTGTCAGGTAAACCAGCCAACGTTTAAAACCTGTCGGGATGAAGCTCCATCTCCTTTTTGATTCGGTTCTCCACCAGCAGCGCTAGATTTGAGTTCGTCACGGGTAAATTGTAACTTACAAATACCTGTTTCTTTGTCTTCTTTGCTGAAAAGAAAGATGGAAATAAATGCTAGAAACTAGGTGAACACTAGACTAGGTCTGTCAACCTTCGGATGAGTTTGATGGCATTACGCTTCAGCTGTAAAGGACTAAAGCACATGGATGGTTAAAGCAGATCTTACTGAGTCTCTGTGCAAGAGAGCTTGGCGTCGTGTCTGACGGATCACCCAGAACCAGAGCGGACAGAGACACTGAATCCTGGGAAGAAACAACAAACATGGTATGAGCCGCAGAAACGCTTCTAGAGCAACTTTCATTTCTGAACCTTCAGCTTTCAAACAGAACTAATCAGAGACAACTTTATCATAACGTGCGTTTAACATCAAAAATATACCAAAAATATAACAAAATGATTGTTACAAGATAAAAAAATCAAATTGCTTTAAATTAAAATGAAGTAGTTCTCCCAGCAATCAGTGTTGTTATTGTTAAAAACCGTAACGCTATTAAAAACTGTTTTTGTTCATTTAAATAAAGCTGAAATAAAATAAAAAATAAATATTAGATGAAAAACTTAAAAATCTTTACCAACATACTAAAACTGAAATAAAAATATTTAATGCTAAATATAAATATAAAAATGATAATAAATGTACTAAAACTTGCCGTTACTGTCAACTAGAACTATTAAAAACAGTTTTAATAAAGCTGAAACTAAATATAAATTTTAGACGGAAAACTTTACTTTTTTTAAATTAGAAAATGGTAATAACTGAATAATAGGTTTCAGTGAAGTATTAAAATACTTAAAAATAAACTAATAAAAATACATTAAATGACAACGCATATATAAAACTTACTAAATTTGTGTTGTTATTGTCAACTAAAACTATTAAAACCGTTTTAATAAAGCTGAAATAAAATATAAATAATTTTTTTAAATAAATTAGAAACGTTGTCTTAGCAAATAACCGATATAATTAGGTTTAAGTTAAAGAATTAAAATGACTAAACCGAAACTAAAATAAACAGAAATATACAATTACAAAAAGTATAAAACTACATCAATGAAAACTAACTAAAACTATTTAATAAAAGAGAATAATTAAAAATAATGAATCAAATATAAATATTATATGAAAAACTTGGGATTTTACACATTGAAATAAAAAGCTTGTTGAAATATTAAAAATGATACAACTAAATGAAATACAGTTAAAACTAGTAAAACAGCTAAAATGCTAAATATAAAAATGACAAAAATATAAAAACATTTACTAGAAACTATTAAAAGCTGTTTTAATGAGCGAAACAAAATATAACAATTAGATTTTTTTTAATTACTAAAACTAAAATAAAGCTAAAAAGCATATAATACAATTCCTAAAACTTAAACTGAGATTAAAATACAAACTGAAAATATAAGCCAACTCAAAATATTAATAAATACTACATTAGTATATAAATAATAAGGACACGGCCCAGCCACACACACTTTGATGCCAAACTAGGGCCTGGAAATATGGCAAAATTTATATCACGTATCTTTCTTAATTTCGGTCATTACGATATAATTTCGATATATATGACCACTATTAAAGAAGGGCCTCATAAAAATGCAACAACGATGTCTGTACCTACAAACTTATGAAAAATTAATATGCCAACTCTATGAAACCTACTCCTATAAAACTATATAATATTTTAGGAAAAATAAGTAAATGTTCACCTTTTATTTGTATTTAGCCTTCATACTAACAAGAAATGTGAAATCACTGTCAATTAAATCTCAGACTATCCTTATTAATATTTTTTTACTTCAAACTGTAGGCTAACATACCAGTCAAAAGTTGAACAGTAAGATTTTTAATGTTTTAAAGAATTCTCTTCTGTTCACCAAGCCTGCATTTATTTGATCCAAAATACAGCAAAAACAGTAACATTTTGAAATATTTTTACTATTTAAAATAACTGTTTTCTATTTGAATATATTCTAAAATATAATTTATTCCTGTGATCAAAGCAGAGCGTTAGCATAATTACTCCCCCAGTCACATGATCCTTCAGAAAATCATTCTAATATACTGATTTGCTACTCAAAAAACATTTATTATTATTATTTTGAAAAAACAGAGGAGTAGATCTTTCAGGTTTCTTTGATGAAGAGGATAAGTTTCAGAAGAACAGCATTTATCTGAAATAGAAATTTTTTGTAACATTATAAATGTATTTGTCACTTTTGATCAATTTAAAACATCTTTGCTAAATGAAAGTAATAATTTCTATAATATTCATTTTAAAAAGAGCTTTTGAATGGTATAGTGTATAATGTTACAAAAGCTTTTTATTTCAGATAAATGCTGATCATTTGATCTTTTTATTCATCAAAGAATCTGAAAAAAATTTACTCCACTGTTTTAAATATTGATAATCAGCAAATCGACATATTAGAATGATTTCTGAAGATCATGAGACACTGAAGACTGGAGTAGGCCTAATGTTGCTGAAAATGTAGCTTTGATCACAGGAATAAACTACATTTTAAAAATATATTTCAAATATAGATATTTCAAATATTTCAAAATGTTACTGTTTTTTTGCTGTATTTTGGATCAAATAATGCAGGCTTGGTGAGCAGAAGATAACTCTTTAAAACACATAAAAAATCTTACTGTTCAAAAAAAACTTTTGACTGGTAGTGTAGGCGGATTATTCTTATAGATTGAAACGGGCATTAACCAGGATAACGAGTATGAAACATGCTCTGTGTTGCTTCAGAAAACAAAAAAATAGAGCAACAACAAAAGCATGTGGCTGGAAATGGGTTTATTATTGAAAATGCAAACTGCTTGTATGCCAGCAGGAGGCGCTGTGAGAGCGAACTAGCGGTTTCTCCAGTAATGGCTGTAAACAAAGCAGCTCAGCTCATGAACGCTACTTTATCAGATAAAAATGCCATCTAAAATTTTCTGAAGACAGTCGTTCCCTTCAGAGATACATTCGTATAAAACACCCGCGACGTGTTTTGATTTTGAAGCGTGCAGTGCTCAGTTTATTCAACGAAGTAATAATTCAATGTATGGGAAACACTGGTAATGGATATCGAAATATTGGAAATGTGTTTAAAAATCATATCACCCTTATTGAAAAAAATAAAATAAAATATCGCAGTACATTTTGATATTGAATTATTGTCCAGCCCTATGCCAAACTAACCAAAGTTTATGATTATGATTATGATTATGGTTATGGTTATGATTATGCTTATGTTTATGTTTATGATACTGTGCAGATGAATGGGACTCACATGTTTGCTGCTGACGGCGAGAGCCAGACTGGACAGGACGGGCTCAGACCCGATCCAGAGGAAGAACCCGCATCTCAGCTTCATCACATGGAAGTGAACGAGCTGCTCCAGAATCTTCTCCCAGAAATCATGCACCGCGATGGGCCCCACGGAGTCCCCGTTCAGCGCCGTCTCCATGCCGAGACCGCTTCACCCGACGATCAACGAGAGAAAGTAAAAGCGCTCGTCGCTCTTCCGGATTCTGCAGCGACGCCTCCCGGTGCGGAGGACGAGCGCCGCACACTAAATCAGGAGTTTTATTTAAAGGGGTCTTATTATGCTCTTTTACAAAGTCTTGACTTTGTTGTGGGGGTGTACAAGAACAGGCTCTCATACTAGGTTGTTCGAAAAAAACACATATCTACAGGGTGTGTTCTGTGTTGTGATTGGTTAGCTGGGCAAGTGTGTGCTGTGATCGGTTAGCTGGAACAGTGTGTGTTGTGACGGTTAGCGGGACAGTGTGTGCTGTGTCGGTTAGTGGGCCAGGGTGGCTGTGAAGTAGTGGGTCAGTGTGTGCTGGGATAGGTAGCTTGGCCAGGTGTGCTGTGACAGGGTAGCTGGACCAGGAGGCGCGTGATGGTTAGCTGGGCCGTGTGTGCGTGACAGGTAGCCGGGGCAGTGTGTGTTGTGAT
Source organism: Sinocyclocheilus anophthalmus (assembly GCA_018155175.1). Taxonomy (NCBI): domain Eukaryota; kingdom Metazoa; phylum Chordata; class Actinopteri; order Cypriniformes; family Cyprinidae; genus Sinocyclocheilus; species Sinocyclocheilus anophthalmus. Next base: position 8,247 of record JADLZN010006388.1, on the reverse strand, counting down.
TGGTTAGCTGGGGCAGTGTGTGATGTGATTGGTTAGCTGGGACAGTGTGTGCTGTGATCGTTTAGCTGGGCCAGTGTGTGCTGTGATAAGTTAGCTGGGCCAGTTGTGCGTGATCGGTTAGCGGGGCGGTGTGTGTTGTGATTGGTTAGCTGGGCCATTGTGTGTGTTGTGATTGGTTAGCTGGGACAGTGTGTGCTGTGATCGGTTAGCTGAGCCAGGGGGGGGTGGGTGTGTGCTGTGATTGGTTAGATGGGCCAGTGTGTGCTGTGACTGGTTAGCTGGGCCAGTGTGTGCTGTTATCGGTTAGCTGGGCCAGTGTGTGCGGTGATCGGTTAGCTGGGCCAGCGTGTGCAGTGATCGGTTAGCTGGGCCAGCGTGTGCAGTGATCGGTTAGCTGGGCCAGCGTGTGCAGTGATCGGTTAGCTGGGCCAGCGTGTGCAGTGATCGGTTAGCTGGGCCAGCGTGTGCAGTGATCGGTTAGCTGGGCCAGCGTGTGCTGTGATCGGTTAGCTGGGCCAGTGTGTGCTGTGATCGTTCAGCTGGGCCAGTGTGTGCTGTGATAGTTTAGCTGGGTCAGTGTGTGCTGTGATAGGTTAGCTGGGCCAGTGTGTGCTGTGATAGGTTAGCTGTGCCAGTGTGTCCTGTGATTGGTTAGCTGGACCAGTGTGTGCTGTGACTGGTTAGCTGGGCCAGGGTGTGCTGTGATAGGTTAGCTGGGCAAGTGTGTGCTGTGATCGGTCAGCTGGGACAGTGTGTGCTGTGACTGGTTAGCTGGGCCAGTGTGTGTGTGATCGGTTAGCTGGGCCGGTTTGTGTTGTGATTGGTTAGCTGGGCCGGGGTGTGTTGTGATCGGTTAGCTGGGCCAGTTGTGTGTTGTGATTGGTTAGCTGGGTCGGTGTGTGTTGTGATTGGTTAGCTGAGCCGGTGTGTGCTTTGATTGGTTAGCTGGGCTAGTGTGTGTGCTGTGATTGGTTAGCTTGGTCAGTGTGTGCTGTGATTGGTTAGTGGGCCAGTGTGTGCTGTGATTGGTCAGATGGGCCAGTGTGTGCTGGTGTTGTGATTGGTTAGCTGGGCCGTGTGTGCTGTGATTGGTTAGCTGAGCCAGTCTGTGCTGTGATCGGTTAGCTGGGCCAGTGTGCTGTGATCGGTTAGCTGGGCCGGTTTGTGTTGTGATTGGTTAGCTGGGCCGGTGTGTGTGCTGTGATTGGTTAGCTGGTTCAGTGTGTGCTGTGATCGGTTAGCTGGGCCAGTGTGTGCTTTGATCGGTTAGCTGGGCCAGTGTGTGATGTGATCGGTTAGCTGGGCCAGTGTGTGCCGTGATCGGTTAGCTGGGCCAGTGTGTGCTGGGATGGGTTAGCTGGGCCAGTGTGTGCTGTGATTGGTTCAGGTGGGCCAGTGTGTGCTGTGATCAGTTAGATGGGCCAGGGTGTGTTGTGATCGGCTAGCTGGGCCAGTGTGTGCTGTGAACGGTTAGCTGGGCCAGTGTGTGCCGTGAACGGTTAGCTGGGCCAGTGTGTGCCGTGAATGGTTAGCTGGGCCAGTGTGTGCTGTGATAGGGTAGCTGGGTCAGTGTGTGTTGTGATTGGTTAGCTGGGCCAGTTTGTGTTGTGATTGGTTTGCTGGGCCAGTGTGTGTTGTGATTGGGCACCACTCGGCGGCTGGTCGTGAAATGTCATGCCCCTTACCACAGCCGCCTGTTAGCTTCAGTGTAAATATTGCGTCAAATTCAAATCAATTTGAGCGTGATTTAAAACCGGATGATTGTAACCACTCTAAGTTCGCCTGCCTTGAGAAAGCTTAGCGTGTCTCCGACATAGTGATAACCCTCGTTGCCTTCTCTAGTGCAGCTCAACAAGGTCTCGTCCCATTCGTCGATATTTGTGATATCACAAATCACGGAAAATATGCGTTGTAGTCCAAACGAGTCGTTCGTTGTAGTTTTTGAAAAGTGATTTCTGTTAGATAAAATATCTCCATTTGAATTGGACTTTGAGCTTTGTAACAGAAAAAAAGTGTAAAAAGCATAATAGGACCCTTTTAAAACAGGAAGCATTACAATTATGCATACGATAATAAAAAAATATAAAATAAGTACTTAATAAAGCTCACAATATTTTACCATACAATAAAAGAGTGAAATGAAAGCTCCAAAATTTACAAAACAACAACAACAAATGCTATATAACCAACATTCTGGAGCAATGTGATTATGATTTGTGAGAGAAAATTAGACTAAAATCTTGCTCTCAGCCCCTTCAAAATATACCATGGTAAGGTAATAAAATCAAACAATTCAAAACCATTTTGAATATAGAATAAGATGAAAATAAAATTAATAAAGTAAATTATGCAAATTGTTATGGTAAAATACCCTGAACACATTTATAATATATTAAAATGTATAAATTTTATGTAATTATAATTCAAATATTTTTTTGTCTTTATGTATAAAATTATGGTAACACTTTAATGTATTAACTAACATGAACAAAAAATTAACAATACATTTATTACACTATTTATTAAACTTTGATAACGTTAGTCAATGAAAATTCAGTTGTTCATTGTTAGTTCATGTTTACTCACAGTGCATTAACTAATGTTAACAAAAACAACTTGTGATTTTAATAATGCATTAAATGCTGAAATTGACATTAACTAAGATTAATAAATGCTATAGAAGTATTGTTCATGCTTAGTTCATGTTAACTAAAGTAGTTAACTAATGTTAACTAATGAACCTTATTATAAAGTGTTACCAAAACTGTATATAATAAACAATTATATAAATTAAATATAAGTATGTAGGTATGTATTTTTAATGTGTGTGTGTTATGGCTATATATAAATATATAAATAAATAAATATATATACAGTTAATATTATTATTATATCCTAATTATTATAATAACTCTATAATATTGTATACTAAAATACATTTTTATTTAGTATGAATCTGTAACACTTCTGTTCAAAAATACAATAATTAATACAGTTAGTGTTGCTGTATTAAAACTACAGTACTTTTTCAAACCAAAAAATGTAGCTCCAGCACAGATTTGTTGAAAATGATGATCCTCAAAACATTCAGGAACATATACATATACATCCACGAATATCTTCACCACAGAACATGCATTAAAAATGAAAACACACAGGTGATTAAATGGCCACAATCAATTTATAGCACCAGATAGTGGATTTCTCTGACTGAAGCAAACACAGTAACGTCCTTGTTTACTGCAGAAGGTGGTGATCATTCAGTCAGAAACTCCTGCAGCAGCGTGTTAAACTCAGTGGAATATCGCAGATGCAGGTTGCCCTTCCCCTCCGGCATCACATGCAGCCTGACGAACACAAAGCGTCCGATAAAACAGACTGAAGAGCTTCCTCTGTAATGACAGGAGCTGTGAGCGTCTCACCTCGAGCCCCTGATGTTCTGCTGCAGGTATTCTGGGTGAAATTAAGGCACCATGGGGTCTTTGGCTCCGTGGACGATCAGCGTGGGACAGGAGATCAGCGGCAGCACTTCCCTGCAGATGCTACCTGATGACATTCACAGACGTTTCAGCACAGTCAGCATCACCTTAGAGAGTTTTCATTACCCTGTTATCATAATGAGAATTTTTCTGATTAACTGTGATGAGAATTATATCACAATGCAAAAAGAAAAAATATTGATTTAGTTTTTCAAATATTTCTTTGGAGCAAAGCTGCTTTATTGGTAAAAATAAATAAATAATTAAATAATTAAAATAAATAAATACATTATGGCAATAAAGCATGTTCTTCTAAAATAATATTTATAATTATATAAAAATATTGTTCCTCATTTGTAATTTTTTTCACTTTTATTCTCTTTGGATAAGTGTCTGTTAAATGAATAAATTTAAAGAAAAGTAAAATAATTCCAAGGCTTTTAATGAGGCATGCGATCTCATAATTTTACATTTCATTCAAATGAAATACAGCACATCTTGCCCCGACGTGATCCTCCAGCTGCCACCGTTCCGTCGCGGGCTGCGTCTCAGCCTGCTCGTCGCCGTGGCCGGGGCGGAGAATCTTTGTTTTCTTTTCTTTTTGTTCAGCCGCTGGCTCAAAGGTCAGTGCGTACCCACATTTGTCAAAGAAGAGCGTTTCCTTGCCTCAGGTTGCAAGGGTCGGTGGGTCGCATGTGAGCGACCCACCGCTTCCTCACTCTTACCAACGACACACCCTCACACAATGCCGTCCACGCGGTTACACTCCCGAATCAGGGCATGGCGCCGAAGTACATATCGTGTCACCATCACACCGATGTGTCGCCGCCTATTCAGCCCTTGGTTGGATCTTGCTTTTCTATGGGCCGGGGTGCCCTTAGAACAAGTGTCATGACAGATGCCTCCAATATGGGCTGGGGCACTATGTGCAATGGGCAGGCAGCTTCGGGGTCCTGGACAGGACCTCTACTGCTTTGGCACATCAACTGTCTGTAGTTGTTGGCAGTGCATCTAGCCTTGCAGCAGTTCCGGCCTCTGCTGCTGGACAAGCACATGTTGGTCCGCACGGACAACACTGCGGCTGTTTCGTACATCAACTGACAGGGCAGTCTATGATTACGTCGCATGTCTCAACTCGCCCTCCATCTCCTCCTCCGGAGTCCGACCCTAATCTGGGGGAGCTCAATCGTGCAGCCGACGCGCACTCACGACAGCTCACTTTTCCCGGAGAATGGCGACTCCATCCCCTTATGGTCCAGCTGATCTGGAGTCGATTCAGGGAAGAACGATAAGGGGGACAGTTTGATCAACGAGTCTCCCATGACAGGTGTACTCTTCCCTGACCTAGGCCCAACTGCGCATGGATGCACTGGCTCCTCATGACAGCCCTTCCCTGGCGCATCCCCCTTTCTCAGGGGCGGGCACCATATGGAAACCGCGTCAAGATCTCTGGAAACCTAAACGGTGGATTCTGGAAGGGACGCAGCAACTGTGATCTGCCAACACGGTGGTAGACACTATACACTAGGCTAGAGGCAGGCCTATGATTTGAAGTGGGAGGTCTGTTCACAAATTGGGTTCGTCTTCACAGAGGGAGACCCACGGACAGATCGGTTAGAGGCGTGCTTTCCTTTACTGCAAGAATGGTTGGAGTGTAGGCTGTCACCCTCCACCATGAAATGCATGTGGTTGCTATCGCAGCACATCACGATGCAGTGGACGGCCTGTCCCTGGAAAGGCATGACCTGATCATTAGGTTCCTGAGGGGTGCCAGAAGGTTGAATCCTGTTGTCCTGGCTGGACTTCAGAGGGGTCCCTTTGAGCCGCTTGATTCAGTTGAGCTAAAGTACCTGTCTCTCAAGACAGCGCTCCTGATCGCGCTCACTTCCATCAAGAGGGTCATGGGGGAAGGACAAGGCCTTGTGTTAGGCCGGATACTCTCACGTTGTCCTGAGAACCCGGCCTGGATATGTGCCCAAGGTTCCCACTACGCCCTTTCGCGATCATTTGGTGAACCTGCAAGCACTGCCCTCGAAGGAGGCAGATCCAGCCTTGGCGTTGCCGTGTCTCGTAAGAGCGTTACGCATATACGTGGACTGCACCCAGAGCTTCAGAAGCTCTGAGCAGCTCCTTGTCTGCTTTGGAGGTCAGCAGAAAGGGAAGGCTGTCTCCAAGCAGAGGTTGGCCCACTGGATAGTGGATGCCATCGCCTTGGAGTACCAATCCCAAGGCGAGCCGTGCCCCCTAGGGGTGAGGGCTCACTCCACACGGAGTATTGCCTACTCCTATGTGCTGGTGCACGGTGCCTCTCTGGCAGACATCTGTAGAGCTGTGGGCTGGGTGACACCGAACACCTTCGCAAGATTTTACAACCTTCGGTAGAGCCGGTCAGTGATGGTGTAGCATGACTAGGTGTCCCGGCCAGCCCCTGTACTGGGCTAGGTGTCCATATGGCTTGATTCATTATGAGTAATCCCATATGCATATTCTTCCACGGTAAGGTTTCCCTCTAGGTAAACCTGTGTCTTCCCTTGACAGACCCACTCTGCCTCTCTTCTGGCGTGGCTTTCATCCCTACTCAAGGTATAGGACCTCCTCAGCGACACATTCCCATCTGTAGTCTGCCCCGGGGCAGTCCATCTCAGGATCTCCACATGTCACCTCCTCCGCGGTAGGATGTGGTCTCGTCGCGACCTTGTCCCTTAGGCTCGCTTCCCATCGTTGCCAGGCTGCAAGAACAAATAGAAAGATTTGAAGCACTTCTTTCCTGAAGTGAATCCCTTCAAACCACCTTTTTTTTTGTGGACAGTGTTCAGGTTGTGGCGTTTTCATGGGATCAAATGTCGTTTCACATAACTGAGTGACCGACAGCTGGGATGTCTCGGACATATGTAACCTTCGTTCCTGATGAGAGACGGAGAACGAGACGTTATGTCCCTATGCCCCAACTTGAACTTTTCGCTGGGAGGGACACGTCCCAGCAAAAACATGATTGAGTGGATGTGCACCTTTCGCATGATATCAACCGTAGGCACAGGGAGTGGGCTCAGATGCAAAAATCAATAGCCACTTCATTGGCGTTTTCTCTTAACCTCAGAGATTATTGGCCTCCCAAGTGAGACCCCATATGCTCTGCTATTCTCTCGCGCCGTCTCACACTGATAGATCTGAACATCTTCTTGAGAAACGTAAACGTTGGAGCCCCAAACCACCATCTTCTGAATGAGTGCGGGGTTTAACGCAGCCGTGATCAGAGCCGTGATGCCGCCGTCACTCCAACCTAAAAGAGAGAAACGGCTCAAAAACAGAGACTGCCAGAGAGGATTTAAAACGCATAAAGGGAACGTTAATACTGAAAATAATCATGAAAAATATTTATTAACTAATTTAACTACAATTTAATGTAATTTAATTTAAAATTTAATTTACTTTATTTAAATAAATAAATAGATACATAACAGAAATAAATTACAGGCTATAACATCGGTCCAATTAGTTTCATCGTGGTCTATGGGTCCACTGCGGATGTCAAAGATGATGGAATAGAAATATATTTTGTAAATCTTTAGAAAAACACATATACATTTTTGAGGCACTATGAATTTATTCGAATTATTATTATTTTAGTATAATATTATATATATATCTTAATATATATATCTAGGATTGCTGCACTGCTCTTTTAAAAAATAAACAAAATATAAAGAATAATAATAAAAGTATAAAATAATGAAAAGAACAGAAATAATAATTAATTAATGAATTGTCGTTCTTATACAATCTCAGGGTAGACACACCAACACATTTTTTGTACTTAACAAATTATTTTAATAAAAAATTAATTGAAAATAAAAATAATTTAATAAGTTGAAAATAAAATTAAAATACTATAAATGACCTACTAAATAAAATAAATAAATCTTGTAAAATAAAAAAATTTTCATAGAATTCATCGTGACTTCACAGGCGCGTGGTGATGGCTGACTCCGTGGCGTGATCCCCAGGGTTTTTATGTTTTTGTTAGTTTGTACTGTCTTTAGTGATATCCCTGCAATAAGTTTCACCAGAGACGAACTGCTGGACATCCAGAAGTACTCACCACCCGATATTTCACTGGTTTTTTATTATTCTGATGTTTTGCTGGACATTATAGTCGGGGGTGCTGCGGCGCTGATCAAGCGCTTCAGAACGCGCAGATGGGGGAAGGAAATCGAACCGGCGCGCTCGTGAAGCTCAGGAAGCGCGGATTCAGAACAGCGCTGCTTAGCATCCATCTGGCGAATCTCCGCTCTTTACCCAACAAAACGGATGAACTTCTTTTGCTCTCCCGGACAAATAAGGATTTTCAAACTCTGCTGCTCTGTGTTTCACGGGAACCTGGCTGAAAGATGCCATTCCGGACAGCGCGTTGAGTCTACCGGGCTTTCAGCTGTTCAGAGCAGACCGCGACGCAGAATCAACGGGGAAATCGCGCGGCAGCGGGACATGCTTTTACATCAGTGAGGTGGTGTACAGATGTAACTGTGTGAAAGAAGATGTGCTGTTCAGATCTAGAAGTGCTCTTCACTAACTGTAAGCCGTTCTACTCGCCGCAGGAGTTTTGTTCGTTCATTCTCGTCAGTGTGTACATTCCTCCGCAAGCACACGTGAGCTCCGCGTTACAGAAACTCGCTGATCAGATCACAAACAACAACACCCAGACTCTGTTTTAACCATTCTTGAGGACTTTAATAAAGCCAATCTCTCCCGTGAACTGCCACAATACAGA
>JADLZN010006387.1:0-32502 GCA_018155175.1 Sinocyclocheilus anophthalmus | reverse complement strand
GTGGCTTTACGGAGCTCAATGGCTCTGAATGGCTCTAGCCCAAGCAGTGATAAAAACGAACGCTATTGGCTATTTTAAAAAGGGGCGGGGCTGCTTGATATGTCCAGCCCTGTCTTCCTGTTTCAGTTAAAATGACGTCAACACATAGAGCAACGCTGCGTGTTTCTAAGCATTTCAGGGGACCTTTAAATAGATTTTTCCACTCAATTTCTCTACGAAACGGTTAACTTAAAGGCAGAGTAAGGGATTTCTGGTAGCCAATGTTTATATTTCAAATCACCAAAACAAACACACCCCTACCCCTAAGGGGTCTTGCCCCTATTTTGATAGCTCCGCCCCACACAAACGCAACCCAGGCAAACGATTAGTCGTCTGTGAACAAAGCACAAATCTGCTGCTGCGTTCTATTTATGACGTCTTGACACAAATTTCAAATGATTTTCAACGCTCGCTTTGTCGCGTCCAGTGTACTAGACAGACTGTAGCTGTTGCGGCGCAGACACGGTGTTACTAACCTATCGAGAAAAAAACAAAGCAACCTCAGCGTCCGATCACAGTTCTGCTCCTTAAGTTCTCTCCAGTGCTGGAAAGCTGATCCGATATTTACACGGGTCATACTTCTTGCCTTAAGCCTTCTTTTGATCCACAGACATTTTCCTCTTTTGTTTTTTATACGCCATCTCTATCTTTCTGTCGCTCGGCTCAGCTAATGTCCGTCATGTGCACTGAACTCTCTCTCCTCCACATCATGAGTAGACACGCCCCTTACTGCTGATTGGCTACAAGTTTGTTTTGCTATTCGGCCCGAATCGGTTTTCTAAAGCATTTTTGAAAAATCACTTACCCCACCTTTAAATGCCATACAGGTCATCACAAATGACTGTGATTGGTCCGACCTGGCGCGCGCTGAGAAACGTAACATCGAGCATACACTCTTAAAATTAAAGGTGCTTCACGATGCCTTAGAAGAACTTTTTTGTCTAAATGGTTCCTTAAAGAACCTTTAACACCTGAAGAACCAAAGGTTCTTTGTGGCGAAAGAAGGCTCTTCAGATTATAAAAAGATAAGAAAGAGATGCTTCTTTAAAGAACCTTTGACTGAATGCTTCTTTGTGGAACCAAAAATGGTTCTTCTATGGCATTGCTTGAAGAACCTTTCAAAGCACCTTTATTTTTAAGAGGGTACGTCAACCGCGGGTCAATCCTGATACTGACGAAAATAATATTCCTAATAGCTCTTTATTTGAAAACACGCCGTTTAAAAATGCAATTAAATTATCGTTTATGCAAACGTGTATGTCATTTATTTGTATGACAGAACAAAATATACAACAGTATACAAAAGTGTTCTTAAAAACAGAGTGTAAACAATTGATTCATTAATCAAAAATGGTCTTCTTTGCTCTTTTATGAACAAAGTTTTCCAAACTGGTGCAGTAGTCCTTTGTCTCCTGTAGAAAACCAATGAAATTTGGCTTGGATCCTGGCCATTTCTTCTGATGTTGGCTATGTGAAATTTCCCCAAAGTAATAAAAAGTTGCACAAGTAAAGTGAAATTATTATTATTTTCATTGGAATAATACCTACATATATGAAACTTATTTAACTTGAATATAATATTTGTTTTCCTTCTAATGAAATTGTCCATATAAACCCGAAAACAATAACTAGACTAATTTCTAATTGGTCAGAAGACACCAGGAGACTTACTGTAACAGCTGGTCAACTTCAGCCCTCTGCCTCGCGGCCTCCTCCGGCGGCAGCCTCTCCAGCTCACGGAATATAAGAGGTGGATTGTCCATGTCTCCCTCCTCCGAGCTCTCGCCATCGGCCCGGTCCATCCTCTCGGCACCGGCCGAGGTCCGTTCTCGCTCCAGATCTCCCATGGCCTGGATCAGCAGCTCTTTTGACAGCCCTGATCCCAGCAGAGACCACACCAGCTGCTCCTGTAAGGCCGACAGCCGGCTGCTTCGTTCTCCTCCTGCTGTCCTCCCCTCTCCTCCCTCCATCTCTCACGTTTAAGTGGACGTTTTTTGTCTATATTTTGCTCACAGAAGCTTTGTCCGTGTCACTGAAGCAATTACCAACACACTCTTTGTGTGCAAACAGACATACACACACACCAAAACAATATCGCACACGTTCAGTATTCACCTCTGTCTCAGGCTTTGAGTTCAGTAGTCTGTCTTTCATATGAACAGCTTCTTTTCATTTTCTTTATCCTTTTCTTCTGCTTGTTTTCCAGTGTTCTTTTGCTCCTGTATTAAGTCTAGATACCTGTTGTCCTTTTGCTTTGAAATGTGATTTTTTTTTTGCTACTTGCTTTTAATTCATCCCCTCCTCCCTTCCTTGTCGGTCTCTCTCTCTCTCTCTCTCTCTCTCTCTCTCGGTGAACTTTAGCCTCGCCCTGTGTTGAGGGCAAAGTGTAGAGTCTAGCTATTCAGTAAAAATGAACACTACAAACACATTGAACACTCGCACTGTCATCTTGTTTGTCTTTTTTACGAAACCGTGTTTTATCCATGTTCCAGGCTCAGACATCCAATTTTGAACTATGAAAATCTATCATAAAAATATTATTGTATTTTTAAACTGTGTTGTATTTTTCAAAGAATTTTATTGAAAATAAAATATATGCTAGTGAATAACAACAAGGGGGCCGGGGCCCACAAGGAGGACTTAAAATGATTAAAATTTAAATGTAATGTAATTTTTATTATAGTTAATTTGTACAAATCACATTGTGTAAAAATCACATTTTGTAAAGTGATTTTAAAGATTTCTAGACCTGAAAATGTAATGTAAATTAATAAAATAAAATGCTGTGGACTTTGAACAGCTGGGTGACATAGAGCAAAAAAGTTTGAGAAAGAATCAGCTATTTTATAAATCTTTGTTTATCATGAGTAAATGTCATTTCCACCTGAATGAATGGTGATATGTGATGTAGAGGAAATGATTTTGCTTGTGATGAAAATGTGGTTCATTTCTACTGTTATAAGTGAACAAATTAAATGTTTATTTTTTTTTATTTGAAGTGTTCAAGGGAGTTTATATCTCAAAATTAAAGTTAAAAATGCATAACTAATCACAAAATGGGACATTTTAGAAATGAGACAAGGCTGTTCATAAAACTCTATTGTGTAGTTTCTTTTTTTAAACTTGAGTCTATACAGTTCCATAAAATATTACCATATGATCACTTTACAACTGCAGTAAACTTACAAAGGTAATGTCACTGTTTCTTAGACTATGGCCTGTACTAACATTATCTGGAAAAGTGCAGTACACCTGCACTGTACAACTGGAAATGGAGGAAAATATATCTAAGCAAACAAGAAAAAACAGCAACCCAATTAATTAACTCATATAATTAAAGCAAAGATATTTAGTAGCTGATTTCCTGCTCAAAGAAATATCTCATCCTATCAATTTGAAAATTGCTTTTTTTTTTTTTGTGAAAAGTTGTGATGCATGTTTCAGGATTCATTGATGAAGGAAAGTTTTAGTTCCAAATCTGACTACAAATTGTGAACAGTAGGAAGTCCTAACATGTGTAACGATTGGTACATGTTGTGCATGCATGACTAAGTTTAGATTGGAGTACTTGACTGCTTGATGCTCAACAGACTATCAAAATTAAGATCCGAAACTTTTTTCAATGAACCCTGAAAATGACCAAATTCTTTATGTTCAGTATGTGAGGCCTTTCAAATTTATATTGAATTTATTTAAAACACCTTATTGACACAAAATGTCTCAAATAATTGAGAAGAAACAATACACTGGCCACAGAAACAGAAACAGAGAAACAAACCATTGCATATACAATGCTAAAAAGAATTTAATATATAGAACTGTAATTATACACTATTTACATTTATACAGTGATACCTTTTTCTCACAGATAAGTTAATAAATTCAATTTACATCCTGAAGTGCATAGTGTTCCATATAACATCGGCCACTCTGAATTACACTAAGCTTCTACTGAAGCACCATTGTCACAGAACAATGAGAATCATTAGCAATTCTTTAAAAATAGCGAACCATCCAGGGAACATTCACACCAGGTGTTAGTGGACTGAATGGACGGAGATTTTATGGCCACAAAGAACTTGTGAAGGGGGAGCGCTAGGGATTGACGGTGTTTGGCTGGACACAGAAGCAGTTTCAAAATGTATTTGCTAAAACACTGTTCGATATGGCTGCATGTGTCTTGCTATCTGTACGTCAGAGCGATGAAGGGTGCATGTTCTAGATGTACACCATAATCTTGACAGGGCTGTGCAATATTGTCCAATAAGCTGCAGTGTAATGCCAGTCCCAGCTCTAAAGTGGGCTGCAGGGGGGTCTCACCATCCCTGCTCTCATTCACCTCCCCCCACACTACAGGCACTGTGTCTTGAAGGGATGGGGGTCTTTGCTTTTGGACAACGACCCCTGGTCTGGACAAGCCCCTCACCCGATGCATTTCCATCAGGCTTGGACCTCTACTGGCTCCTCCGATGACCAGCTGCAGGGCCTGGAAGAGGGCAAGCAGATCAACTCTCAGCTCCACGACACCATCTCTCAACCAGACACTGTACCTGCAGAGAGAAAGAGAAAATAGTGATGACTTTATTTGCAGTTCAGCTAAGCTATTCCTTGGAGTGAACCGTGCTAACAACATTTTAACTTCATCTATCAAGTTCCCGTGTCTCACCTAGTAGGGAACCCTCGTTTCTCCAGCGAGGGCAGCACGGGTTGGATGGTGAGGTGTTGGGGGTTTGAAAAGTGAAAATGAACTTCTGCTTTCTCCAACGGTGGTGACAGCACATCCTCGCCGAGCAGAAACTCAATGTTGTAGTCTTGACAAGTAAGAAAACGACACATTAGGGGCACTGTTGTCACATAGTAAATATACCTATTGTAAAATTGTTTTACCCTGCTAAAAAAAATAACTTATAACCAGGGTCATGATTTAGGTTTATGGTGGTTTTGGTGCTGGTCTAGTTTTGCAAATGAATTTTTGACAGAAAATTTTGCAATTCCAGTCTGTTGAGGTTCCTCTTTGTCTTTTAACATCCCTGCCTATAAATATATATTGAAAACAGCACTATTCATATAGTTTTTAAATGTGTGATATTGCATGCTAAAAGTTTTAATTACAGTACTTTTGGGGGGGGGGGGGGTTGAAACAGCTGAAACCAGACTAAGCTGGTTGGCTGGTTTTAGTTGGTCTTCCAGCCTGGTTGTAGCTGGTTTGCAGGCTAGTTTTGACCACATTTAGCTGATCAGACTGGGAGACCAGTTGAAACCAGCTGAACACTAGCTTTACCAGGCTCGGAGACCAGCCTGGCCAGCTTAAACCTGCTAAGTCCAACCAACCAGCATAATTTGGTTTTAACAGTGTTTTTTAAAATTATTTATTTATTTTGCCACAAAATAAATTTGCTCGGGCGCTACTGTTGCTATGTTTACTTCAACGCTACTTCTGTTGGAATCTTGAAAGCGTAGATTACTAATTTGAATAACTGTTTTAATTTAGAACCACAGCCTAATATTTTTAGTTCTCTTGGATGCTTTAAGACTTAATTACCCTAATTAAATATACGGTTTATCAGCAGAATTGTAGCTGGTAAAGCTAGTTGACAGAAAGTCTTGCTAGCATGGGCGGATTTAGTGATTTGGGGGCCCCAGGCAAAATACAGGAATGGGGCCCTATACAATTTCACACATCTACAACCTTGAGGTTTCTTTCACTGTTTCTCGCTGCTGCACGACCGTGTCCCATAGTTGTGTCCAATCTTTTAGATTTTTCATGTACGTGTTATAAATAAATGATTTCTTTAATGTTATAAATCCCTTGTTCACATTTAAACAGGTTATAATAGTATTAGAGTAGGTTGGACACTAGATGGGGCGTTGGGGTAATTTTCACTATGCAAATGTCTACACAACGTAAGGCTGTCTAATTCTAAACTTTAAAATATACATTTATTTTTATTGCACATTTAAATTAAACTGAAGGAAATTATAAATTTACATGCTTAAGGATTATTTCAACCAAACATGAAGTGTGCCTGTGTGGAAAGTGACGGTGCATGGTCCTTCTTGGGTCTTACCCAAAACGATCCCGTTCACCGGACTTTTCCCAGTGAGCGCCATTTAAAAAAATTAAAATAGGCTCTATATAATATGCACTGTTGCTTAGTATTAAAATGATAGCTTCAGATGCATAATATTTGTAGGGCCCTACGAAATCCGTTTTATTTTTCCAAAATCTTTTTTTTAGGTTTAATCTAGATTCGATTTTTTTTTTTTTGTCTTAATTTTTCTGGATGATATATTAATTTTAAACAAAAAAACATGCTAATAATAAATCATGAAACTTGTTTAATTAACAGCAATTTAGGCATATTAAAAGTTTACAAAATTACATCTTAGGGCCCAATCTGTGCTTTTCCATTAATTTTTCTGTATTCCATTTTATTGGTTTAATCAAAAACATATATAATTAATTGAATTCATAAAAACAACAATTTATTAATTTGTATACAATAATAGGGCACTATGAAATTTAAATTTAAATTTTATTTACTTATTTTTTAGAAATTGTGTTGTGTATTTTCATTTTTCTGGTAATAAAATGAAGGCAAAACATTCATCTATCTTGTATTCCAATGAAAATTAAACAAACCCTTTAAATTTTGTACATTCAAAATGCTACACAAAAGAAGTTTACTGTGTAACGAGCAATGTCACGGAATTCATCAAATATTGAATGAATAAATCAAACGCAATTCAGTACACTTCAATCAAAACGCGATATGGACTAGTGTATGTGAATATTAAATGGAAAAAAATACTATTTAGCTACTACAGACAACAACCGCGATCGTTGCGTGTGCTTAAATAGCAAACTAGCAAACGAAAAGCGCGTCTGCGCCGTTCATTCCGTCACACTCCGCGTTACGCAGTAAATTCCGTTTTTATGAATAGACTCCGGGATTCCGTCCCCATTTTCTACATCACACTACTTTTTCTAAGAAGCACGTTCAACGTGGACGCACAGACAGTTGTCGTGGTAATGAACACCACAGCAACCACATCTCGCATATAAAAAGCATTTTAGGAGGCCCTTGGCTTTTGGGCCCAAGGCGTTCGCCTACCTTTGCCTAATGGGTAAGTCCGCCTCTGACACCATCATACCATGTTGAGGACCAGTCACAATTTGCCTACACAAGGTTTGTCGGAAAAGAGAGCTACTACCCCAAACTTCCGCCTTGTATTCCCTTGTACACTTCCACAGTGGTAGCCCATTTGACAACAGCGATACACCCGTCTAACGAATCTGAAGAGGGGTTGTTCTGGGAAAACAGCACGACGTGGACCATCACTCATCGTCGATAATATCTTCAGACGGTACATCTGTCCCCAGTCACCAAGCGGAGTGGTGCTCTCCGTGCACGGGGCGCTCAGGAGGGCGCACTGGTCGTGCTCGGATCCTGGTTCGCGACGGCTCCGTCTCTGGACGTGTCCGATACGGATTTTACGCTCTCCTTGAAACGAAGTCACCTTGTGAAGTTGTGTACGAAGCGATCGGCACTGTACTCCTATAGCAATAGTCATGAAAGCGAGGACCAGCAGTGAAACTCGTGCGCGCGTAACCATGGCCATTTCAAGTGTCCACATATATTGCTCTCCGGAGATGCTTGACTCGGGCTCTCCACGATACGAATAAGGCAAATCCTCCTGCTCTGACAATAAGCTCAGTTTCTTCTGTGGAATTTGAATTCTGGCTTCTTTTGACTCTCCTCCCCCTGGTTTTGTTTGGGACCCTTAAGCAGCCATTCGCACCCCCGTCGACCTTTTAAATGGGTCTGCATAATGAGGCGCCCAGACCCCTGCCAGTCCAGTCCATTCTTATTCTCACTCCTAATGACCCTCATTACAGAACATCTGCACCATCACCAGCGAGTTGCTCATTTGCAAGAGAAACAACGTGGACCAAGGGAAGCATAAAACTTTCCCAAACCGTCCTATCCTCACACTAGCTCCACAACCAACAGAGAGGTAATCTGGGATATAGAAATCATTCATCTGGGTGCACATACACTGGCCTTAAGTAGACAGTTAAGCTACACTTTGTAATTCATACTAACACAAATGTATGAATTTAATTACATAGATAACAAACCATCAAACCAAATAGCTTTCTCACAATTAACTTCACTTTTGAAGTTAATTTAACCAGATAGTTTCAGTGTGATTTTTACTGGATGTATGAAGCATGTTACCCAAGTTACCCAAATACTTTTTGTGCCACTCTCTAAATACTTCTGCATGTGCCAATTATTTAACAGATCTAAACCCTCCTGACAGAATCTCAAACAGGTTTATTAAAGCACATTTATTAACACTCAAGCACAGTTTTGTTCCATTTAAAAAAGGTGAAAATTTCAACAGCTATGCACATCTAACAGTAACACTGAATGGTCTAAGCCATTTTTTAAAGCCTCAGTTCTCTATTCCATTTAAACAGCAAAGGGCTACAGCACAACCAGTCTCTCATGACGGAGACACTTCCTCTATATTTTAGTATTATTGGGATGACAGTACATTTGAATTTTCAGCCTCTACTTTTAATTACAAAATGAACAAACAGCAGCCTGTTATATAAACAAAAGCATGCATTACATTCTGAGCAGTACAAGAGAGACATATATAGTATACATATGGTAGATATCTAGGAAATAAAGGAGATCTGAGAGAAATTGAAATCTTTTAAAAAAGCCCAGCTAAAGCAGGTTAACTCCATGTTTAAGGAGCCGCTGACGGGCTTTTCTGGGCAGTGAGAAGGCACTATCCTGAGGATCAGGACTTCCAGAGTTTCTGACAGGTGTTCCCTGCTGGAGAAAATATGTCTCCTGGGCCGTGCTACGGGTTCCATACACTGCCGAGCTACCGTTCCTGTAATTCATGACATAAACACAGCACTTAACTGAAATGTGCTTAAATTATTTTAACACTAATGTTTGAACTGTTCACATACAGATATAATAACACAAATTAATCAAAGAAAAAACATTGTCAAAATACACCTTAAAAGATGAAAATTACAAAACAGGCATTCAAAAACACACCCTAACCTGACAATGGCCTCCTGTAGTGTGTCTAAGTGTGAGAAATGTGAATGGAGCAGCTTAGTGGCCTTAACAAAGGCTTCCTGGGGTCCAGCGGAGCGCACACATACATTAGCTACAAAACAAATTAAAAGTCACAAACTATTTCAAGAACACACATAAAATACACAATCATTTGTGACTGTCACCATTTTGACTGAATTGAATAAGATTCTATATGATGTTTATATATATATGAAACAGGACTTACTAGTGAGAGTGTTTTGAATGCAGTCATAGTGGGCAAAGGTGTAGGGCCCCGGTGGGCCGGGTGTCCCAGTCGAGGTATTTCTCAGGTGAGCCTCAAGCCCATTTAGTGATGCCAAGCTGCTGTGATGCTGCAATTGTAGTAGAGAATACTTTTATAACAGAAGAGACAGCTTTTGGGGTCTGTAATTGTTATTTTAAATGTTTTTTAAAGTTTTATGTTCACTAAGGCTGCATTTATTGCATCAAATATACAGTAAAAACAAATGTGCTAAATAAAAATGTATTTTAAAAATCGTACATACAGCACAAAGCTCAACATATTGGGGATTAACCACACTCAGAAAAATGCCAATCATTGAAAATAGCAGTTCACCAAAATGAAAATTTGCTTAAAATTTACTCACCCTTAGGCCATCCAAGATGTAGATTAATTTGTTGGATCCTCTGCAGTGAATGGGTGCCGTCAGAATAAGAGTCCAAAGAGTTGATAAAAACATCATAATAATCCACACCACTCCAGTCCATCAGTTAATGTCTTGTGAAGTGAAAAGCTGCATGTTTATAAGAATCAAATCCATAATTTAGGCATTTATAACTTCCAACCATTGCTTCTGGTTAAAATATGAGTCGTCTGTCCATAGTATTGCTTTCTCCAGTGAAAACGTCATCCTGTTTGAATCAGGGGAGAAATATGCACAGATCAAGCACTGTTTACAAGCAAAAACAGTTTACAGTTTTACTAAACAAACATGTCAGGATTTTGATGTGAGAGGACAACATAGGATGGACTTTTTCACTGGAGGAGTTTTTATTATGGATTATGGTATTTTTGCCAGAAGTGACGGGTTAAAATTTAAAAAAGCCTTGATGAATTTGCCAAGTCGTTAATTTGATGAACTGGAAATGTGTGGATTACTTGTGAATGATTTGATGTTTTTATCAGCTGTTTGAACTCGCATACTGTTGGCACCCATTCACTGCAAAGGATCTATTGGTGAATTGGTAAATTTATCCAAATCTGTTCTGAAGAAGAAACAAACCCATTTACATCTTGGATAACCTGAGGGTGAGTACATTTTCAGCTAATTCTCATTTTTGGGTGAACTATTCCTTTAATAAGTACAAATTATTTCAAATAGACACAAACTCATGTTTCTCACCACTTCCTCTCTGGCTGTGGGGTCTGTGTTGAACTCTGGCTCTACCAGCAGGGCCAAGACCAAACCTCTGACTCTATGCTGGTATAATACTGAGGGCACTAGAGAGGTGTCTGTTAGGGTCTCATGTGGTGAGGGGGTGTTTGTGGGTTCATATTTCTCCTTGAGTCTCCCTTCGACTTGCTTGCTCTTTGTTCTTGCCTCTTCCTCTGTTTCTCCTTGGAAATTGCCATTTTTATTGGTCACATGATTGTTAGCGTCCAGGTTATTTTCTTCATTTTGAATCTGGTTGTCATGGTCAGAGTGGTTATCAAGACAGTTTGACTGCTCATACCCATTAGTGAGTGCTTTGATTTCATCACTCTGAATGTCCTGATCTGAATTTAAACCT
Organism: Sinocyclocheilus anophthalmus; assembly: GCA_018155175.1. NCBI lineage: Eukaryota > Metazoa > Chordata > Actinopteri > Cypriniformes > Cyprinidae > Sinocyclocheilus > Sinocyclocheilus anophthalmus. The sequence continues at coordinate 21,577 of JADLZN010006387.1, read as the reverse complement.
TCGCTTTTGGTTTCTGACCCCGAGTTTGCATCTGTATCCTGCTTTATGTTCAGGCCTGCCAACCTTTCTTTCACTGCACACAACTTAGTTCCGTTAGACGTGCTGTGGTCATGTGAGTCAGGAGTAAAATACTCTGATTGGTTCATGAGATTGGAGTGAAGGGGAGAGTTAACCCTTGAGGGAGAGGGGCTGAAATATGGTTCATCAGAGAGGGAGGAGCGAGGAGACGACGGCAACGTCTGATAGGACGTTGGGGGATACTGCATGGGATCTAAGCTTGAAGAGTCAGTATCTGTGGTTGGGGTGTCAGATAAAGTGCGTGATAAGAGGCGGGACTTGCTGGGTTGGCAGGGAGGTTGATTGCAGTGAGACCTAAGAATGAGAATATTTATAAATACCAATGAATATGTAAAGACACCACTGTTCAAACGTTTGGGGTCAGTAAGCCGTTCCGAATCTAATGAGACCAGTCTTATTATTTTTGGCCAAACTGGTCAGAAGTTATAAGCAGAAATGTCAATTGTTTATATGTTTTGATCAGTGGGTGGCGCCATGCTGAAACTACTCAGGTGCCTTCAGGTCATGCTTGTTACATGTACCAAGTTTGGTCAGAATCTGCTAAAGCGTTGCGAAAATATAGCCTCATGTCAATTTTTTTGTTAATTTCGTCAAATTCGTTAACATGCTTTACGAGAACAGTTTGGTCTGTTGGAAGTCTTTTGATAACTTTTTGCCAGCATTGTCTGAAGATGATCTGAGCCAATTTTGGTGAAAATCAGACATACTGTCAAGGACAATTTCGAAAAAGTAGATTTTTCGCAAAATTCATATTTGCTAAAAATCTTGACCCATAGAAATTTTGAGGTAATTTGAGATACAGACTCCAAATCTGCTATGGTTAATATTGAGACTGTCCTCTATCTGTGTGCCAAACTTTCCCGCAAGCGGTTCTATGGGCTGCCATAGACTTCCAGAGCAGAAGAAGAATTACTGTATTTTTTATCAAATAATGCAGACTTCTTTCAAAAACATTTAAAAAATCTAACCAACCCCAAACTTTTGAACAGCAGCGTATATACATCCACAAAACGCAAATATCTAGTAATGCATACACTTCTTGATTTGTACCTGCATGCTCTATCCACTGGGTAGCAGCGGAGCATGTACAGTTCGGTTGGTGTCAAGAACACCTGTGTGGTAGCTGTGAAAGAGGACGGTGAGCCCACAGATGAGCTCAGGCCATTGGCCGTCACCCGGAAATCCTGTAATGAGACATAGGGAGAAATACGCAAGGATATAAGCATAAGCATCTCATTATATTATAATATATATATATATACACAGTATATGCAGTATCAGGAAACTTGACTGTACCTGGCTGTACGTTTGCGTCTCATACACCATCACCTTCACTGTCAGCGCAGGAGGCATCTGAGTACTAACCACCCTGTAGAACAGAGGATTGTCACTCTAAATTGCTTTAGCCACTTACAGATACATGATCAATGTTTGGAATAAATATGAATTATTGTAAACAAATTTTCTCCTGCAGTGGAAGCTCACCTGCCCCTGTAGAGGATACAACCTGCCAGGACCAGAGGACATCGCTGACATGCCTGAAGAATGAGGGCAGCCTTCAGCAGCAGCAGAGGATCAATCTGATGCAGGAGTGAGGAGAAGTAACCATTCGGAAACAGGTTTGTGAAAATGATTCACAATAAACATGAGGACAGGATACTTTGCTCAAGGCTTTCTGTTGCAGTACTGACTGAATGCATCATTTTGTGGCACACGTTTACCGTAATAGCAAGTTTAAAATCTAATAGTTCCAACATAAGAATTCGGTAACACTTTACTTGAAGGGTGTGCATAAGACTGACATGACACACACGTCATGAATATGAAGGAGGCTTTATGCATGTTTATGACAACTGTCAATAAGTGTCATTCGCTCAGTTATGTCATTTTTAATTGCAAATAAGACATGGGACTAACCTAACCTAACTTTTTTTTTTTTACCCCCCCCTTACCCAACCCATTAGCCATAACAAAGGACATCTCCAAACAATGTAATCTGGCATTAAAAATTACATAACGAGCGAAGAACTTAATGACATGTCATAAACATGCATAAAAAAAACCCTTCATATTCATGACATTTGTCATGTCAAGATTATGTAGGTGTCATGTCATGATTATGAAGGTGTCATGTCCGTCTTATGCACACCCTGTAACAATAATCCACTCATACTACAGTGTGGAGTCAATGGTCATCAGGCAGCTGTAGATGTTGTGAAGCTCAGTGGAGCCGCCCTGCAGGTGACAGAGATATCTGGCCCATCGTAAAGCCAACTCCTCCTTACTGTACAACTGTGTTGAAGTGCAGCAAAACACAACATATAAGTGGAATTGCTCTGATATGGTATTAACTTTTAATAGATATGAAGTATCGTTCACAAAGTTGGGGTCTGTAAGATTGTATTTTTTGTATAATGAAGCAGGGTTATTATATCTAACTAAAACCATAAAACCTTTTCCGCTACTTAAACTTTAACTCAAAATAAAATATAAAAATTTTTTTTAGTTAGTTGCCAGTGCAATATTTGTCATTTTTGTTTTGTCTAACATTAAGTAATAAAATAGCTAAAACAAAATGAACTATAATAAATACAAATTAATAAATATTGACAAAAACGCAGCAAAACAGTAATATTGCAAATTCTTATTGGAATTAGAAAATATCTCTTCTTCTATTTAATAAGATGTCAAAGCTGAATTTCAGCATCATTACTCAAGTCTTCAATGTCAAATGATCCTTCAGAAATCATTCTAATATTCTGATTTGGTGATCAAGAAAAATTTCTTATTAAATATTTTTGTGGAGCCCATGATACATTTTTTGTCAGGACTCTGATGAATTTAATGTTTAAAAGAACATCATTTATTTGACATAGAAATCTTGTGAACATTATAAATATCTTTCTGTCACTTTTGATCATTTGAATGCATCCTTGATTAATAGAAGTGTTAATTCCAACTTACTGACCTCAAACCTTAAACAAATATACTCATGTTAAATCATAATCAGTGAATAGAACACTGTAGACTGTGATGTTGCACCTGGTAGCTCTGACGCACTGGTCCATTGTAGAAACAGAAAAGGGCAATCAGCTGATCAAGTAAGTCACACACACTCACATCAGGAATGTCAACCACACAGCTTAATGCCTGGAAACCAGAGAAAGATCCCATTCAAAAGAGTTGTGAAACCACCAAAAAAAAAGTGCACAAGGTCTTCCTTGTAGTCAAACTAAGTTTGTATTGCTCTGTTCCAAAACCTTGGCTCAATTTAAGTCAGGAGGAACTAGGCACCAAGAAATTAGGTTTTGTAATGTCATTTCCCAAAGACAAATGTTCTCTTACCCAAAGAAAGCTATCCTTCATGCGGACAGCACATTTGCTTTTGCGCAGGCGAAACAGGCGTACCGGAGATGAAGACATCTCAGACACACAACGACATACACCGGCAAGCTGTCCACAAAGCAGCTCTTGTTGGTCTACTGGTGTCTGCAACAGCACACACACCATCATGCATATGTATATTAAGTATTATGAAGGTCGTCTTTTAAAACAGCCGCATTATAATATTGTTATGGAAGGTGCAGTTGCTTCTTCATGCTTTAAACAAAATATAAATCATTTTCATTACAAATTACATTTCTTTACAAATGACATCAATTTAAACAGGACAAATGTCTTACATCCTCAGGAGAGAAGTAGTAAATCCCATCTCTAGTCAGGTCTCCCTCCTCTTGCACCTTTAAACTATCATACAGGAAGAAGAAGCTGCATTTGGAAATATGATGAAAGACATAAGAAGTAAAGTTAGCCATTAAGCCAACCCTCTTGCCTTCCAGTATTACTGATAAAAGTTGAGGAAATTGATACAGAAGTGTTTTCCATTGATGTTAAGCATGACAATATCTCTAAGCATGTATAATGCACTGGGCAGTGAGCATTCTGTTCTCCACGACTGCACTGATGGGTCACACTGTAAGGGATGCTTTTCTAAAGGACATCTTAGGAAGCTGCATACATGTTGTATAGAGCCACAATATATCACTTTGTTTAAAGAAAGAATGTAAAGATTTGCACACTGAATATTATTCTCACCGTCTGGAATCAGTCAAAGCTGCTGTCTCAGCCATTGGTTGCATCTGTTGAAAGAAATAATACTTCACCAAAAAATGAAAATGTACTCACTTACAGGCATCCAAGATGCAGTGGAGTTGTTGGTTGTTTGTTAGATGAAACAGATTTGGATAAAGTAGCATTACTCAACTTGCTCACACAGTGGATCTGTGCAGTGAATGGGTGCGTTTCAGAATGAGAGTACAAACAGCGATATAAACTCACAGTAATTCACACAAACTCCAGTCCATGATTAAATGGTCTTGTGAAGTGAAAAGTGGATGTTGTAATAAACAAATCAATCATTAATTGTCTCTTGACATTACTGTGGCTTCCAGCTGAAAAATGGTCCGCTATCCATAATTTTGCTTTCTCCAATGTAAAAAGTCATCTTGTCTGCATCAGAAGAGAATTATGCACAAACCAAGCACCGTTTACACGGGCAAACAGGCTAAAACAGTTCTAAACAAATGTGTCTGTGGATTTTGATGTGAGGGGACAACATAGGATGGACTTTTTCAGTGGAGGAAGCATAATTATGGATTATGGACTGGTATTTTGTATAATGTACACCTTATCAAAAAAAAAATGCAGTGCATGATCAAATATTTAGGTGAGATAAATATATTTTTTTGAAAAATGTCTAAAAAATGCCCCCCTCCACCCCTCAAACTAAAAAATCCCCTCTCACAAGAGTCACAAGAGGGAAATCCCCCCCATTTTCAAAAAATGAAATTTAGGCCCTGAATAAATGTCTAAAAATCTAGACTGGACCATCTCTATAAATAATTCTACATGATAAAAAGAAGGCTTTAAAAAAGATATAAAGGCTTTAGACTTATATGGATCTGTGATCGGACTCAAAAATCCTGATCGGAGCACCCCTAGTCAAGATCGAATCATTATAATACAATTATAGATCTATAAATGTCTAAGTTACTAATAAAACTGTTGCACAAATGCTCACATGTTCTTGATTTCTCTGAAATGCACGCAGAAGTGGACACTTCTTCACTATATTTATTTGTACTTCATTGGAGTACTACTGAAACTGAATGCTTGTTCTTTAACTCAATTACATTTTCAAGGCAAATATTACGCCTGTTACTCCTAACAATTTCGTTTAGAACTCCGAAGTACAAAACATACAAAGCAATGCGTTTAAATAGTATTCACACATTCCAGCTCACACATCAGTTTAGAAATACAGAGGTAGACATGCACGTTCAGGTGTAAATACAGTAACATACTATTCATATACAACAGCTATTCATATAAAGCATTTATTATTGCACTCAAGTCAAGAGTAACATAAGTAACAAAGAAATATTTAAACTTTTATATACTTTCAGAAATCCTTGTTTTAGATTAGATACTTTTTTAAACGAGTAAATCATTTGGATTATTCTCCAATCATGCTGGACATCACGATCATCAGGTTTTGCACTAGTGAGGTTCATTGAGTTGCTGTCAAAATTAAAAAAAATAAAAATATTAATAATGGGAAGTCAGTATTAACGAAAGAGAATCGACAATAAGAACATGCTGTCGTGCATTTAGTATTCGATTATATCCATGTTAGATAACGTATGTTTGCACCGAATTGATCACGCAGATGTGGAAACAAACAGGTTGTTCCTCCATGTTTCTTGTCTGTGCAACAAGAACCGAAACGAGTATTATTTTGACTCACCGTCGGCGGGTTGAATGAAGTTTAGAGCAACTTTACGCATGTCATCCAACTTCAGCCGAGTTACTCGATCCAACCCACACTCCCCTGATTATTCATGTTCACTTAGAAAATACTGTAAACAACACTCGAGTATCCAAATGCCAGTTATATATTTAGAATAAACAGAAACTGATAAGATCTCGTTTTTCATTATGCCATATTTAGTTTTTGAGAAGGAATGTGTGTCACAAGAGAAGTCATGTGAGAGTGTCTTGACAGTACGGCGAGCCTGGAGGAACAAACTTCATTTCGATATCCAGTTTAGCCTTGCGTTTTTCGGAGAAGGGATAGTATACATACAGATTTGATGTGTGTCAACATTTATTTTTTATTTACATATTAAGTCACATGCACCTATAAATATAATTTACACACTTCATAAATCCTTAAGCAGTTTTTAAAAACGTGCTTCTTAAATGCATTTCTCTTCTATACTCAATACAGCATTTAAACAAGTAAAACACAATGATGTATCTCAGGATCTGACTCACTCAGTCACTCCCTTCAAAAATGAGACTTCTAACACGGTTTATAATTTAATGAATAGATTTTAATTTCAGTTTAAGCAGACAATGTGATCAAATGGTCCTTAAGCAAATAAGTAACTTTCCATAAGGTATTTCCACTAGGTGTGGAAAGCACAGAGGTAAGATCAACATACTGGACAGATGTCATGTAAACTGAAAGAAACTGAGGAGTGGTCCAGGCCTGGACAGGTGTCCAGGGAAAGCTCTGGTCCCTGTAGGGGAGTTCTGGTAGAGCTCCTAACAGCCTTCACTCATCATGATGCTCGTAGCCGTCAGGGAGGGCGTTGACGTGAGGGTTGTGGAAGAGAGACTTGGTGCCGTCACCCCATGGGAAACGCTGATGTACGTGTGGGAAAGAGAGGAATAGGATTGTTTAACGTTTTAGTACAAATATATCTAGGTAATTTTGATTTGTATCAGGCATGAGATCAGTTTTATATTAACAATAATAATTATGATTATTGATTTAAAATATATATTTTAAAAAATCTAAGAATATATTACTATTCCTAAACACTTTGAATTGTAAAATAAAGATTTAAAAGAAAAAATTATAAAAGAGTATTTAATAAGTTTAATTGACAACAGATTTATAAATGTTTTACAATTACAATTTTGGGAAGATGGTTTGCACATGTTTAATGTTGAAATGCATGCTATAAGCGAGTAAACGGAACAGAGCCGCTGACAGGTATCATTGTTTTGCAGAAGAAAAATTCCTGATTTATGCAATTCATGTGGAATTTGAGGAATTCCTTAAAGGTCTTTTAACATATACCTATATGGTAGAAGAAATGTTAAACTTCATTATCCCATCCCAAACCAATGTAATCATTGAAGTGCTGCTATATGTAGTAATATAGAACTTCATACCACAGTTTGTTCTGGTTCTCAAATCTGACTGGATGAGAACCATGAGATATTGTACTGGTATCGCCACAGGAACGCCCTTTCACCGTTTGTATCACTCCGCTTCCTGTATTTCTCACAGCGAGTGTAATGGCGGACGCCCAAATCCAGTATCATTTTATAAATATTACTGTTTTTGTGTCACGGAATGTAGTTTTATACGTTTTTTTATTTTAGGTGAAATGTATTTAGACTTCAAAAATGTGGTTTGTTAATAAAGATAGCGTCTATTTGAAAATTAGCTTCGACATTTTAAGAGACGCGAGCTCCAGGTCATCAGCGGCCGTTCAGTGCTCGTGAACCTGCCGAGAGCAGCCTCACCTCGGCCAGAACTTCTGGAATTTGCCGCCGGCTCTGATGTCTCTATAGTGGTTAAACATGAGATATAATTTGATGGGCAGTCTTTGGTCTCAATCTATTATTTGTTCCAGAGCAAATAGTTTCGGGTGAAGGCAAAATCTCATCACGTTATAGTTTGTTACTTTAATGTTGTATATTAGAGCATGGCTTTTATGATGGCTGTTGATGTTGTTTATTATTCAATAAATAACATTTTATATAAATAATAGTAGTATTAAGTATTGGGAAACAGTGTATTGGGAAAAAGTGTGCGTGTTCGTGATGGTGCTGGTGCTTTTTGTGACATTGTTCCACCATTAGATGGTGACAAGTGACTGTTTTACGAGTCAGCATTTAAGACTTATATTGAAAGACTGAAATGGAAGTTATTTTTACTTTTAATAACAGCACTGCGCAGAGCTGTAATCAGAAATCACCCTTAACAGATGAAAGGGCAGTACGACAAAGATATCGCTTTCCTCAGCGGACATTCAAACTAATGCTTTATTGTGAATATGAGATTGAGCTAAAGAATGAATGCTGTATCAGATGCAGGTAATCACACTCGCTCAGTCCATCTCTCTCTCACAATACTCTACTCGACATAATACAGTGAGCTTTTAATACAGTGATACAATAAGCTTTTAATGAAGCAACTCAACGTTCCTTCATTACTAGTTCTAAAGTGACGTTTTCGAGTTAGTAACGGAGGCTTCAGCTCAGCTATTAAACTGTCAAACTGAGATTTGAATGTGTGGCGGAAGGAAGTAGTTGTTGTTTTTCTTATAGCCTATATTTACACTCGTGCCGTCTAACTGTTGTATAAACGCAATATCACCCTCGGACTCGAGCGATATCGGCTCTATTTCAGCGGCTGGGATTGCCTGTGACCTCGTGCCTCTGGCCTAGTCACAGCCATGCTGATATATCCTGTCGTTCGCTCTCGCTTGGTGATTGTTGGCTCATTTAAAGACTGAAAAGTATTAAGATATATTTTTCAGCACTACCAGAAACATATTTACGTTGCTCTGTACTGATATATGAAATGCATACGGTTATGGTGTGTGAAGCGACAGCCTCATTCCTGGAGGCCCTCTAAGGTATCACCGCACACACAGATCTCCAATGTCAGATAAACCAGCAATTCCTACATTTATTTTACTTGGAAGACAAAAAAAAAACATGTTTGATGCTCAGCTTTAGCTAACCAAAATACTTTAGTTTTCAACCCATTGATCTTGAATGACATTGATCTTCAAGACCAATGACAGTGTTTACAATGTTAATAAGTAATAAAACAAAACCCCACAAGTAAAACAGACATTTAAAATTCAATACTTACAATATTTAAAAACAAACCTGACTCAAAATTGCAAATGACCAGACTTCACTGAACTTTCACACTTTCTTTTAATTAAATAACACAAACTCCCACCAGACTCCTCCTGTAGACGCTTTAAAGGTGTTTTTCGTGTGAAGAGTGGGTGTTTTCACCTTGCTGCGGATGCGCAGGTGGCTGTAGGGAACGAACTCCGGCTGCTCATGGCTGTGTTGTTGAGCCCTGAGGTACATGTTCAGCATGCACACCGCGACGCCGGGCAGCGCCACCACAAACGACAGGATCTTCCAGGTCTTGGCTACATGAACATATATCAGAAATAGAGACATATTACATACAAATCTGATTGACACGTGATTAACATTCATCATTACTACACAAAAGTCTAAACTAACTTCTATTTTGCAGTCTATGCCAACGACAGAACCACATTAATCAGCCATTCGCGTCACATCCACAAGGTCAAAAGGTAGAGTTCCGGCTGTTCGTAACGGGTGCTCTTTTTTAGTTCGGCGTCTGTTTTAGGCTATTTAGAGCTGGTTACTGACCTGCTTGTTCGCCGTGAGCTGCTGCTGCAGCCGAAAGCTGACGGGTTTGGGTCAGCACAGCTGACTTCAGGAGCTTCTGGGATAAACGTCCGACCGCGGCCATTTTTGCGGAGACTGGAACAGGAACAACAGCGGCGGAGGAAGCTTTAAGGCTGGTGCTGGTGCTTCACGCGCCCGCCATCTGGTGACAGGGAGGTCCGACAACGGCTCTGTCTGACTAGTGTCGGGGGTTTTGATTCATGAGCAGTGACTCGAATCTAGTCACTGAAAAGATTCATCGATCAGGATCATCAGGTCGTAGGTGCCGAAAGTGCGTGTTTTTCAGTGAACAAGTGAGCAAATCATTGACTCAAACGATTCATTAATTGTGATTTATACGTTCTAACAAAGATACTATGCCATTTTAATTGTGTTCATGTCATTGATGTTATTTGAATTATGTAAATCTTAATTTTTATAATTCTTACTTCTTTTTTGTCTTCTTGTTGTGAATAAAATTGACTCACAATGACGAGCTAAACGAACAGAGCAGATCCTCGTTCAGGAACGAGTGTTGCTGCGCTGCTTCGACTCTCCTTCTGACTCAAAATGTCGACTAAAGGGGGCGTGTTCACTTAGTAAACCAACCAATGAAATGCGCCTTCACAGTCGCACTCAAATACTATTGGTTAAGCGACAGTCAGTTTTTGTGCGTTCCATTCGACCGTAAGTGGACTTCACAGGGTATTCCGCCATCTTAAGTGATATTCCAATACGAAGGGAGCGAACATGTTCAGTTCGAAGGGGCTGCGAACGGCCATGGGAATATACAGGGAACATCGATACATCAACTTCAAAGGCAGTGGAGAGGGAAAAAACACAAAGGCTGTCATTCATTTGCGCACGACATCATCGGTAAGAGGCTTAATATGCGTGGCGTTTTAACTAGGACCGGTGCACGACCAGCACAGATAGCATTAAAATAACTTCTCAAAATGTAATCTATATTGACTATCTGGGGTAGCATTCATTTGTTGCTGTGTTCACACTGCACGATGGATCCGCGACAGGGGGTTTCACACTGCATGACTATCTGGGGTAGAATTCAGTTGCTGCTGTGTTCACATTGCACGATGGATCGGCGACAGGGGTTTTCACACTGCGTGACTATCTGGGGTAGCTTTCAGTTGCTGCTGTGTTCACACTGCATGATGGATCGGCGACAGGAGGTTACACACTGCACGACTATCTGCGGTAGCATTCAGTTGTTGCTGTGTTCACACTGCACGATGGATCGGCGACAGGGGGTTTCACACTGCGTGACTATCTTGGGTAGCGTTCAGTTGCTGCTGTGTTCACACTGCATGATGGATCGGCGACAGGGGGTTTCACACTGCCTGACTATCTGGGGTAGCATTCAGTAGCTGCTGTGTTCACACTGCACGATAGATCGGCGACAGGGGGTTTCACACTGCATTGACTTCTGGCGGTGCATTCAGTGCTGCTGTGGTTCACACGGCACGATGGTCTGCGACAGGGGGGGTGTCCACACTGCTTGACTTATGGGTAGCAGTCAGTTGCTGCTGTGTTACACTGCATTGATGGGATCCGGCGCACAAGGGGGTTCACAATGCGTGACTATCTGGGGTAGCATTCAGTAGCTGCTGTGTTCACACTGCACGATAGATCGGCGACAGGGGGTTTCACACTGCATGACTATCTGGGGTAGCATTCAGTCGCTGCTGTGTTCACACTGCACGATGGATCGTCGACAGGGGGTTTCACAATGACGGACTATCTGGGGTAGCTTCAGTAGCGCTGTGGTCACCCACGCCAGGATGGATCGGCGACAGGGGGTTTCACACTGCCTGACTATCTGGGGTAGCATTCAGTAGCTGCTGTGTTCACACTGCACGATGGATCGGCGACAAGGTGGTTTCACACTGCGTGACTATCTGGGGTAGCATTTAGTTGCTGCTGTGTTCACATTGCACGGTGGATCGGCGACAGGGGGTTTCACACTGCATGACTATCTGGGGTAGCATTCAGTCGCTGCTGTGTTCACACTGCACGATGGATCGGCGACAGGGGGTTTCACACTGCCTGACTATCTGGGGTAGCATTCAGTAGCTGCTGTGTTCACACTGCACGATAGATCGGCGACAGGGGGTTTCACACTGCATGACTATCTGGGGTAGCATTCAGTCGTTGCTGTGTTCACACTGCACGATGGATCGGCGACAGGGGTTTTCACACTGCGTGACTATCTGGGATAGCATTCAGTTGCTGCTGTGTTCACAATGCACGATGGATCGGCGACAGGGGGTTTCACACTGCCTGACTATCTGGGGTAGCAGTCGGATCGGCGACAGGGGGTTTCACACTGCGTGACTATCTTGGGTAGCATTCAGTTGCTGCTGTGTTTACATTGCACGATGGATCGGCGACAGAGGGTTTCACACTGCATGACTTCTGGGGGGTAGCATTCAGTAGCGGCTGTGTTCACCACTGCAGATGGATGGGCGGACAGGGGGTTGCACACTGCGTGGGACTATCTGGCGGTAGCCATTTCAGTAGTGCGGTTCACACTGCTACGATGGATCGGCGCAGAGGGTTTCACACTGCTGGATATCGGGGTGCACAGAGCTGCTGTGTTCACAATGCACGATGGATCGCCGACAGGGGGTTTCACACTGCATGACTATCTGGGGTAGAATTCAGTTGCTGCTGTGTTCACATTGCACGATGAATCGGCGACAGGGGGTTTCACACTGCGTGACTATCTGGGGTAGCATTCATTTGCTGCTGTGTTCACATTGCACGATGTATCGGCGACAGGGGGTTTCACACTGCCTGACTATCTGGGGTAGCATTCAGTAGCTGCTGTGTTCACACTGCACGATGGATCGGCGACAGGGGGTTTCACACTGCGTGACTATCTGGGGTAGCATTCAGTCGCTGCTGTGTTCACACTGCACGATGGATGGGCGACAGGGGGTTTCACACTGCATGACTATCTGGGGTGGTAAGCAGTCAGTCGCTGCGTGTTCACATTGCACGATGGATCGGTGACAGGGGGTTTCACACTGCATGACTATCTGGGGTAGCATTCAGTTGCTGCTTTGTTCACATTGCACGATGGATCGGCGAGAGGGGGTTTCACTTTGCATGACTTCACAATAGGAAGAATCGTTGACAGCTCTGTCTGGTCCGCAAACTACGTTTCACAACCAAACGCACACGAGAAGTGATAATAATTACAAGTTTATTATGTCATATAATAATCTGCGTGACCCTGTCGTTGCCTTTGTTTGATGACGTTCCAGGGCGTTCCAAATAAGCGATTATTGTTATTATTGTCAGCTAAGTCCACTTCAACGGATATCCCGTGCTTAGGGAATAGGGAGCAGTGAACACTGCGTAGGGACCCTGTCAATCGGAACGCACCTTCGAGTGGGCAAAAATCACTCGTTCATGAAACTATTCACTCATACAGACCGAGCTAGAATTTGCATTCTCTGACATAACGAAATAATAACATAATATATAAGATTTCCTTTGGATTGGAACACTTTATATGCCATGCTGCCGCATTTATTTTAGATTAGAGTTGACGTGTAACTTTAAAAAGCCAACAGGCATGCGAAGTTGTTTTTCTGACTTACCACTAAGATATTTATATTTTATAGCTGTCATGCATTTCTGGCAGCTGGGATGTTCTTGGCAGAAGACCCCGAGCTCTGGTTTGGCTGGGTGGAGAGGACCGGCCCCTCTGGCGTCATCCTGCCATTCCACAGTCTTCACTTCTCATGTTGTGCCATGGAAAACTCTACGTGTTGCACGGGAACAAGCTGATCAATAAGTTTAAGTTTTCTTTAGATTAAACAACTGTAATTCAGAGTGTTTTCTCATTGTTTATGTGTGTATGCGCATAACGGTTATGCATCTTTTGCATTGAATGTAACGGGTTTATTGCTATGTGTTTGAACTTCTAGTATTTTACAGAACTTTGTTGAAGTGGCATTGTCTTGTGCATTTTCAGATTCACATTTTTGTCTTTACAATCAGGCTATAGGCTGACCTCAAGGAATGCAGTCCAACAAACTCTCAGATAATGTGGAGGGAAATCCTGACAGGGTGGATCCCTTCTACCAGCAAGGCAAGTAAAGAAGTATCATAGCTTATTATAGCAGAGACAGTGGCTATGGGTGTTGGCTGCTCATACACTGGTTAAAAGCTTCAAGTCCAGGTAGGAGTTATCTATTAAATGAAAAAGACATGTCATAAGCACCTATCAGTCCATCAGGCATTTATTAATTGCATAATATATTGCTTTAAATACAAAATGTGAGCTAAATGACCAGTAAAACATAGTGGTATCTTGTGCTATTTAATATAAGCTTTACATAAGCTCATCTATTATATATATACAGTATGTTTACTTTTGATATGTCCGATTGTTGACTTTTGTTTATTTACTGTAATTTTCAGGCAAAGTGGCTTGTGTCATGTTCACGGTTCTCCTCCTCCTTTCATTCTTGGTAATAGGAATCGTAACAGGTCTCAACTGTAAGTCAGATTTATAATGTCTCAGAACATATTTATGGGTTAATGGTTGTGTAACTGGTTTGTTTTTAATTTAACATACTCTAGTCAAGATTAATTCACAAGAGGTCAGGACCAGGGGGCTTCTTGCTGATGATATAAACTATCCCATTCCAGTACAAGGTGATAGAGGTAAGCAAGGGGGGGGGAAATGTTTTTTTTTTTAAACATTTAAAAATGAATGCATTTGGCATATTATAATTATAAACTGTTTTTACGTTGGTAAGCAAGTTTGGTATGTAATCGTGTGTTTTGTTCTCTTAAATACAGGGCTCTGCTCGGATGGTTGGGTTTCATATAAGAACACCTGTTATTTGATAGTAAATGTTTATGGGACATGGGAATTATCAAAGTCTTTATGCCAAGACCATGGGGCACACTTGATGGTTGTGAACAGTGAGGAAGAGCTGGTAAGAACATGGACATCTATTGGTTTATATTTTTATCTTCATTTAGACTAGGGCTGCATGATAAATCGCATGCGATATTTAACGCGCATCTTATCAGTAAAGCCGGTTCTGTAATCAGGACGAGCTGCGCAAAAAATCGCGCGAATATGAACGTGGGTTTGCGCAGCTCGTCAGTGAACAACGGCCCTCTGTGTAGTTAATGCTGCTCAATGTGGAAGCATGCAGGTGATGGAGATTTTTACCGCGGATTACAGAAACCGGATTGCTGACAAGAATGCGCATTTAACATCGCAGGCGATCTTATAGTGCAGCCCATAATTAGAATACTGGTAAACAGTTTATTTTCAACATATGCTACATTATGGTTTATCTGGCAGACACAATAAGTTATGCATCTTTTTTGCCTACGGACATTTGGGCGGTGTTATGCAAATCTTCCAACCCAGGAGTAGAGTGGGGGCGGTCTAAACGAGGCGTTTTAGGAGGGCAATGGATGAGGGTCTTAACTTTTATAAAGAATTCGTCCTTTGGGTTGAGACTTTAGTCTTCGCAAACTTTGGGATCTTAGATATTCACGACAGCTTGTAAAAAAACACGACAAAGGTGAGGAGAAAGGAAAACTTGAAAGCGCATCATATGACCCCATTAAAGAAATGAATACTTTTATTGTTCAAAAGTGTCAATAAACACATTTAGAATGTTACAAAGGATTTCTATTTCAAATAAATGCTGTTCTTTTCAACAATTATAGAATCCTGAAAAAAATGACCACAGTTTCCTAAAAAATATTAAGTAGTAACACAACTGTTTTCAATATTGATAATAAAAATAAATGTCTGTTGAGCAGCCAACATCAGGCGTATAGATTTATTGTAATAATATTTTCAAAATATTAATGGTGTTACTGTATTTGATAAATAAATGCAGCGTAAGAGATACAAAATTAATTAGAAATTAAACAAGTATATAATTTCAGTTTATTGCTGCCCCTTTATTTTAGGAGTTCATTTTAAGAATTGTTCAGAAGAGGCCTGACTACTGGATAGGTCTCAAGAGGGACAAAATGGGCCAGTGGTCCTGGGTTAATGGAGATAATTATCATTCAACTCCACAGTAAGAAATCATTGTCATACATTATAAGCATGTGTTTTAGGTAGTCTGTAATTGTTTTTAAAGTTATGAAAAAACAAAAGTGATACTGCATAACATACCAACCAGATCAGTACTTCTCCTTCTGAATTCATTGTGTTTTGTGTTCTTCTCAGTTTCTGGGATGAAAATGAACCTGCTCATTGGGATATTGAGTCCTGCGCCCACTTAAAAGGATCTGACACAGTGCATCGAAAGCTGATGCATGATGCTGACTGTTGCAGTGAACGGTATCACATTTGTGAACGCAAACTAGAGAAAGACATGTGGTAGGAAACTTTGCCATCACATCAACTGCATTAGACTGTTGTCTTAAAATCATGCTCTGGACATGCTCCTTCTGACATTGTTAGATGTTTGTAGATGTCCTCTTTTCGTTTGTAAACTGTACTTGCCTGACTGATGCATATTTAATGTACTTTTGCTATTCATAAGTCACTGTTTATAGTGTTCCAGTATACAGTCCTGTTATATGAAGACATCCAATTAAGTAAAATGTTCACTAAAATTAATAATCGGTTCAATTCATTTTTGGCCCAATTTAATTGAAGAGATGTTATTATTATTATTGCTGTATATATTACCTTTTAAACCAGTGTGCAAAAGGTCTCCCAGTCTGCATAATAGTCCTAGGTGTTATATAAACTGGGAAGGCTTTTGCACACTGTTTAATATAGGAGTAAAAATTTAAAAAAACAATTAAAGTGTAATTTATAATGTATCTTGCAAAGACACTGTCAAGTGGCTTCACCATTTACAAAGTTTTAATGTGCAGATTCTCCCACTTGATAAGACAGCCCACTACAAGAATTCCACCGGACTCCACTCATTGACCATACTTACTTTCTTTTATTTGTCAGATTTGTTTTGATGCAGTGATCAATCAGCCAGTCACTTAGTCAAGCAGGTGAAAAACCTTTAGACAAATACAAACACCACTGTAAGAGCACTAACAAATAAAATCAAAAATACCAAGCAAAACTTGCATACAAAAATGTTCTTTTTTAAATTAACAAAGAATATCATACAAGTAGACAACAGATATTTAACCGTTTATATACTTTTACATACCAAACACACTACTTGTTAAATAAATGATTTTAAACATCCTTTACAACTTTTAAATACACTCTCTATATAGAAAACCAGACCTAATTCACAAACCAAACTAATACAAAAAAACAATAATATTCAGATACAACACAATTCAACAAAACAACCCAAGTACAAAAATAACAAAATATTAAAGCTCACCGGCTGCTTCTCCAGTTTGTTGTAGTAGCTTAACTCTGCACAAAAAAAAAAAAAGGAATCGTTTTCCTTGTTCAAACCACTGCTACTCTACATAAAGTCTGTTCTACCCTGCTAATTAATAGATTAACTTAACTACCTTCACCTGGTGTTCTCTCACTAGTGAATTCTAGTGCACTTGGGGCTTGTGCACTCTAGTTAGGAAGGGCGGAGTAAGAGCAACCAACAGTTTGCCACAACACCTCCCACTCAATCTTCCCACTGGAACAGCTGGAAAGATTGCAAAAACTTCACGGCAAACCTATGGTCAAAACCCCTTTCCTGGGCAGAGCCTTTTTCCTGAGCCTCGTGTCTGCTCTTCAACTGGCAGCAGGACAACCAAGCGCCGAACATCCCTGTGCAGAATTATGGGCTGAAAGTCCTTCTGGACTTTAGAGGTTGGATGATTGAATGCTGCAGATTTCACAGGTCTCACCTCAGGTTTCAACACAGAGACACAGTAGCTTGGAACCATCTTGACATTCACATCCCGCACGACACCTTGGGGGTCTGGGTTAACATTTACAACTCTTCCAAGCTTAAACTGGCCCCTCAAAGCATTCTGATCACACACCCAAACGATATCTCCAACCGCAACATTCCTTTGTAAGGTATGCCATTTGCTTCTCACAAACAAGTTGGGACCGGCGAGCTGGCTCCAAAACCTCCAGAACCTGTTGACCTGGCACTGCATTTCTCTGAGTCTTTTGTAGGGGTAGCTTATGAAGTCAAATGTTTTAAAATCGCCACTCAAAGATGCTCGTCCCAGTAAAAGCATATTGGGTGTGATGTACTGCACACTGTCTTCACGGCTCTGCACCCTGGCATCTATCGGACGTTCGTTGGCAAGGTTGGCAGCGATCTGAAGGGTTGTCTGGAGCTCACTATAGCTGAGGCCTGACTCTTTCCCCACACTCTGAAATGCCTTCTTCACGATGCGAACAGCAGTTTCCGCAGCACCATTCCGATGAGGAGAATCAGATAGGTTGGATTTCACTGCCAGTCAGTTCCATTTTGCGCGAAAGCTTCCTCACAATTCGACTTATATAGTTCTTCCAGGACAGATCTTGCACCGATGAAGTTGGTGCCTGGGTCAGACCAGATCTTTTTAGGATGCCCTCGAATTGCAGTGAACCTCTGGTATGCCATCAAGAAACTCTGTTGACATGGTGTTGGCCAACTCTGTGTGGATAGCCCTACTGGCCATGCAGCAGAAGACGACTCCCCAAACCTTCATTGTGACCCGCTTCTTCACATAGTCCTTGACTTGATAGGGTCCAAACAGATCAACAGCTGTAAACTCAAACGGGGCTGCAGGTCTAATCCTCTCTGGAGGCAAATTGCCCATTACTTGTTGACATCTTCTGGCTCTGGCTTTCTTACAAATTATGCAGTTATCAACAACTTTTTTAGCAATTCTTCTTCCTTTAATGACCCACGCAGTTCCCCTCATCTTCATTAAAGTCGCAGCCACTCCTTCATGACCCTCATTGTGAGCCTCACGAGCCAGCAATATGGAAATCCATGCGCTGTAAGGTAGAAGAGGAACACCAACTTTGTCTTCTTTGAAGCTCTGGACTCTTCCACCACAAACCAGCAGCCCAGACTCTTGCTCTTTATAGACGACCAGTCGATCTATAGTAGTGGTTGGAAAGGTCACGCCACTTTGTGCAGCCAAGAAAAGATCTCTTAAGCGCATTTGACGTTTCCACTTTAGGGTTTCCAACATCTTCCTTTGTCCTGCAAACTTTTTAGCTGCTCTCCAAATCCATGCAACTGTTTTGATCAAATAAGTCAGATTGCTAAATCGTTTTTCATCCACCAGGTTTTGGATAACTAAACCAGCTAGCGGTCTTCAATGTCCTTTCTCTGACAGTTCTTTTTTCCCTTGAGCTCTTGTAAGGGCAGCACTAAATGATTTTTTGCATCTTACCAATGCTCTCTCGAGCAGTTGCAGTCACATCTTTTGCGGATTTAATTGGCCACTCATTGACTGGTAGATTCAGAAACCTTGGCCCCTGCTGCCACTCTGAATCTACCTCCAAGTGCTTTGGACCAGCCCCTCGAGTAATAATGTCGGCGATATTCAGTGGTCCAGGGACCCACCACCAGTCCTGAAGTCGTGTACTGCCTTGGATCTCTCCAATCCTGTTGGCGAAAAAAGTCTGGAAACCATAGCTCTCACGCTGGATTGCACCAAGGATTGTCTGACTGTCGATGAAATGATACCATTGTTTAACCTGAATTGTGCCATGTTGCTCAAAGTACTTCTTTAAACGAGCGGCAAAGACTGCCCCACACAACTCTGCCTTGACTACCTCCCCCTTGTGGTCTAGGGGGGTCAATTTGGCTTTAGACTCCACTAGTCTCACTGTTGAACCTTGATCGGAGGGCCACCACAAATACAGAACAGCACCATAGGCATGTTCACTGCCATCAGAGAAGGTAATTGCATTAGGTTCAGCAGACATGCCTGCTGGAGTTAAAGCCCTTGCAAACCTAACTTTGCTCAATTGAACATAATCTTCAAAAAGGTCTATGGCATCTTCTCGAAGTTTGTCAGATAATGCAAGGTCCCATGTCTCTTTAATGGTGCTACCTCCAGGTTTGGCCTCTTGAAATGCTCTTCGGACCAAAATAGCTCCTCTCTGCTTTACAGGTGTTGTCAGACCGACTGGGTCATACAGACCAGAAACTTGACTGAGCAACTCTCGACGTGTTAGTGGGTATGGCGTCTGAGCTCTAACTTGTCCCAACACAAGGTCCTGGCCAAGTCTCATTTTTTTCCTTTCTCTTTGAAAAGTTTATTCCAACCATGACATGAAACATGTCATCCTCTACGGTGTAGCCCAGGCCAAGAGCTTTGTTGTCCTCATCTTTGCTCTGGTTTGGTAAGCCCACCGCCTTTGAAGTTACCTAATCTTCCGGTCTCCCAACAGGCTCATTCCTCCTACATTGACCAGAGAAGACCCAAGGCTTCAACTCAAACCCTCCTGCTTTTAGAATTTTCTCCACATTTACTGTGATGATTTTGAGATGGTCTAAACTATTGTGAGAAGTCAAGATGTCATCCACATAACTGTCTTCATATAACACTCGACGCTCTTCTCTAAAGTGGCTAAACTGGGGAAGATTAGCTGACTCTCTCATGGCGAGCTGAGCAATACAACCTGCTGGCTTATCCCCAATGTTGACCCTAGTGATAGCATACTCGCCCAGTTCTTCCTCTTCGGAGTCACGCCACAAGAACCTGTGTAGATGTACTTCTCGGTCTTCAAGCCAAACTGAGTTATACATCTTCTTGATATCTCCCAGAGCAGCGAAGGCACCCCTCCGGAACCTTAGAAGCACAGCACAAATTGGATTTAGGACATCAGGACCCTTCAGCAGGAGGTCATTGAGACTCAGGCCTCGAAACTTTTGGCTGCTGTTCCAGACTAATCTTACTGGAGTCGTGACAGAATGTGGATTTGGAGCGATGAGATGGCTGATGTAACAAACTGGTCCAGTCCAAGTAAAGCTCTTTGGACAACTTCATTGCGGCCCGGCGATTGAACATGTCATGGACCTAAACAGCTTTCCATTCCAACTCCTTGGCCAGCTGTCTCTCTGTTCTCAAGAATGTGCTCTCAACTGCCTTTCTGTTGTTTGGCAATGTGGCTGGATCTTCTATCCAGGGATATCTGGCATGCCAATGAGGCCATTCACTGTGGTCATCGGCAAGTGCATATACAAGCCCACTCCTCACCACTTCCAACTCTCTTTCTTCAGCAAGGGTCATCTCTTTGCCACCTGGCTGGCAATTTCCACAACGACAGCCTCCACATCTTGGCTCACAAGCAGCACCAATACTATCCCATCTCCACCACTCAAGGAAGTCACGAGTAGTAGCTGCAGAACTAAACTGTTGAGGTTGGATGGCTAATGAGGCCTGCTGAACCGGTAGAGGATAAATAGGAGATACACAGGTAAGTTCTTCATACTTCACAACAGCAGTCCTCATGGACCTTGCAAAATGCGTTCTGGACATATGGGCTGAAACTGCAATCTCTTCAAACAGCTCAGGATGGGTACCAGCAACCAACTTTCCTAATGGCCCATCCCACAGCACAAGGTCTCCCACAATGCGGGCTCTCTGAGGAGCTAGCTGACCTTCCTTGTGACTTAAGAGATGGATCTCTCTTGGCCTCACCAATTCACTGAGAGGAACATCTGGAAAGAATGTTTGCAGTTGATTTGCTGTTACAAGTCTATGAACCTCTGCAATTTTGTCCAGACCATAGCAGATCAACTGGTGGGACCTAAGAGTGCCTCTTGGAGTCCTGACTTGGATCTTCAGCAGGTAACGCATTGTTTTCACAAGGACTTTCATGCCTCCGACACCATGGACCACAAGTGTGATGTCTTCGCCTCTGAGATTAAGTTGGTCAGCTGCCTCATGAGTGATATAGTTTGTATCTGAAGCTAGGTCAATAAGGGTACCAATCTTTTGTCCAGCATTAGCTGTAACCTCCAGAATCATCATGATGACAGGCCATTCAACTAAGCCATTTTCCTCT
>JADLZN010006386.1:0-21892 GCA_018155175.1 Sinocyclocheilus anophthalmus | reverse complement strand
AATTACATTTGCTAACATTATATTTGCTTAAAAAATAAAAACCTTTGAAAAAAGATACTTTTATTTTATTTACTTTTTTAAATTTATGGTTTATTTTACTGCATTAAATTTTTAGATGTTTATTTTATTTTGATTAAGAATAAAATTGTGTCAGATCACTAAGTCATTAAATAAACATTATGCAAAGTGGCTGTAGAAGAAAGTATATATTTTATTTTATTACTGTGTATTGACATGTCTGTCAAGCTGTCTGAGACAGCATCTTTTCATAGAAGATGCATTCTTGCATAACATTTTTTTTCAACGCTAGTCTATGTACGCATGCAGATTGACACCTTTTGGCTGTTGTATAGCATCTTGCACCATGCCACATTTTTGTAAAGTAAAAATATATATATCTTTAAAAATGGGTCTCAGGACCTCTGTGTTATTTTGTTGCATATCATCTAGCTGTCTTTGAACACAAGAATGTATTAAGCATGATTAATTGCATAATTTTTTAATTAATGAATTTAATTGACAGCCCTGCTTGTAATACCCCAACACTGATGATGTGTCAGACAGATTCAAGAAATGATCCCTGATGTAGTTTGGTTAGTTAACATAGCTAAGAGCTGCATGCATGCAACATGGGTATTTATAACTCTTACAGCAGAATGTTAGACATCGATGGATCATCCTCTGCACAGAAAGTGAATGAGGTAGGGCAAATTAATTGAGACAGCAAGAGATCGGCGCAGTTGCTCAGCCTCAAGGGCGAGTGGCCAAATTTAAGTCAGATTCCACTGAAGACGCCGTGTAGCCTAATTATTCTGAGCTGCACATCTGCTTGTGTGTCTCAGTTGCTTCTTCTGTCTTTTCAGTTTAGTGAACCTTGGAGGCCCCTGCCTGTTCTGAAGGATCTACACACACACACACACACTAGCAGACAGTAATGAGAGGCAATCCGTGAGAAAAAACATGGCAAACTACCCACAGCCACTGCAACTTTCTTTACTGTTCATCGGCAGAATGTTTCCAAACTGCATTCCGCCTCCACACCTCACGTCTCCTCGCGCTGCCTGTCTTCCCATGATCCCTCACTCCTCCCCAACCCTCGCCCCTCCCATCCTCCTCAGCGCAGCACTGATGTTTCCAGCATGGCTTCTGGGAGATGGAAGTTGTGAAAACCTCCCGATTGGCCTTGCAGAAGGAAGAGACAAACAAAAGGGGAGCTGAGAGTTGTTTGAAGCCTGTTGCAAGGAAAGAGAGAGAGCGAAAGAGATGGCAGAGATTGAGGAAGCTGTGGAGCAGGGGCTCAGCTGCTCCCTGGAGGGCTGGCAGAGGGTTTTCAGGCAAGGGAGGAGAGATCTGGGTTGTGAGGAGTGAGCGAGAGAAGAAAAGAGAGGAAGAGAAGCATAGCTTTGCCCTCGGTGACTGGCAGTGCAAATTGACAGAACTCTGTCGTAGCCACGTTCTCCATCCAAGGCCGGGATGAATTTGTGTCGTCCCCTCTCACGCTCTTGTTAGTTGGCCTCCAGAGGGAACGGCTCCGCCACGCGCCAAGAAAAGAGAGCTCAAACTATGACTAAAACCATGTCTGATCTAAGCGGGAGAATGCTGACTTCTCTCTGCAAGCCGTTTGAAGCGAATAGTACTGGCTGGAGCATTTCTTATACTTATAGATTGGGCTCCGGGTTAAGCCTCGACCGTACAGTTTCTTATTTTCTTGAGAAAAAGAGCCCCAGGTCTGAGCTGCTACTGCAAACTCATTGTTTCTCAATGTATTACACAGCCCTTTTAGCCTCCGTTTCCCCTGGGCTGTGTCACCTTGTCTGTTTCTGTGCCCTTAACTCATGCTGAGGCCGAGGTTGACTGCTGTGAGCAGCTTATCTATCGATCCCGCCGGAAATCCAGCCGCGTTTGAGAAAATATGTTACAAATTGCATTATGATGATGAACATTTTCCTCTGTAATGCTAATGCTATTATGCAGACAGCTCCATGAAATTCAATCAGCAAATGTGTGAGTAGAGCAGGACTGTGTTGGAAACAGAAACACTGGGTTCAGTAATTTTGTGTGTACTAAGGATCCATGATAAATTAATAATGATGTATCTTTAAGATCATAGCTGTCATTTATGGTGAGGATGTTCACACCACTTTTTGCCATAGGCAAGGTTTCCCAATTGTTGTATGTGAAAACATTACGTCTTTACCAGTGGTGTTTTTTTTTTTTTCTTCTTTTTTTTTTTTTTTTTTTTTAGTTCAATTTGTCTATGAACGCGGTACTAAACTTATCTTATTTAGAAAAAGCACAATTCTCCACACCGCCCTAATGCCAGTGAGGGTAAAGATGCTACGACTATGAAATTAAGTCCCACTGCCAAAATGCGTGAGATGTTGTTTGTCCCACAGCTTTAGGAAATAGTTGTGAAGTAGCATAATACAAGAATACGCATTGAAATGTTATACCGCGCTTTATTTTTGTTGGTTGTGTTCAAAACGAGTGGCGATAGATGCTTGAATTATTTTTGCCTGTTGTATCAGTTCGACTGGCAAATACTCTTTACTTTGTGGTTCATCTATAGATCTCTGGTTAGTGCTGTGCTTGTGAAGTGCTTTGTAATCCGTGAGATTGGCATTTTAGCATTCTACACTCACCACATTTTTTTTCTTTTTTGTTTTTTTTTTTCCTTTTTTTCCCCCCCCCCCCTTTTCCCCCCTTTTTTTTTTCTTTTTTTTTTTCACTTTTATTTTTTTTTTTTTTTTTCCTTTTTTCCCTTTTTCCCCCGCCTTTTTTTTTTTTTTTTTTGTTCCTCATAATATATTTCACACTCAACCCTAATCAATCCCAAGGACGTTCTTCTGCCTGACAAATTCCCCACATTTAGTCGAGTCTCTACATCTTCCTCACTCTCCTGGATTTCCTCTTATCTCTTCTGCGTGATATACATCCAGGCAGGAAGCTGCAGCCTCTCAGATTCTATCGCGTCCTATGTGCCTTGTTTGAGCGAATGACTGAACCTTACCCTGTGGAAGAAAATGAGATCCGGTGCTAGACCAGAGAACGAGAAATGTTATCTCCGAGTTGGAGGGCCCAATCCACCAGTCCGTCAGTGTTTACCTGCCAGGTGACAACATGATAAGACCCTCAAAGCAGAAGAACAGCCCCTCTCACTTCTCCTATCACTCTGCCATCAAACACCCTGACTTGTATTATAAGAGCATTTAACCATTAGCAACCATTTGATTCTTATAGTGAGGCTCAAGAGATCCTAAAGGGCATATGGTGTGGCTTGCTCTGATAGAAAGTTTATATGTTCGATTTTATTCTGTTGCTCTCTGAGTTTTAAGGTCTCTTGTAGCATTCAAGTATGTACAAACATAAATACCTTTTAAAGGTGAGGATAAGCTTTTTTAAAAAGAAATTACATACTTATTTCCGCATTGTAGTGCATTAATTGATTCAAGTGACAGTAAAGCCATTTACACTTGTAAAAAAAAAATAAACGTTAGGGTCACCTAGTATATTTGGACACTGACACAAGTTTTCATACTGTGGTCTGTCTGCCACCAGAATAGAATTAAAAGGCATCAATCAAGATGAAATTGAAGGTGAGCGACTTTAAGCGTTCGAGGGGTTTAAACAAAAATATAACAGAAAAAGCTTAGGAAGAACAACAATTTTTATACACCCCCGGTCCCCCATTTCAGGTGCTGCAAAGGTACATTGGAGAGTTGTTGTTTGTGGGTCTTTCTCTTTAATTTTGTTTTCAGCAAGTGCATGCTAAATCGTCATTGAGATCAGGAGATTGACTTGGGCATTGCAGAATAATCCACTTTTTACCTTCAAAAACTCCTGGGTTGCTTTTGCTGTGTTTTGAGTCATTGCCCATTTGTACTATGAAGCACCGTCCAATCAACTTTTCTGCATTCGGCCGAATCAGCGCAGAGAGTATATCTATGTACACTTCAGAATTAATCCGGCTGATTCTGTCCTCTGTCACATCATCAATAAACACCAGTAACCCAGTGCCACTGAAAGCCATGCATGCTCATGCCATCACAACGCTCCACCATGTTTCACAGATGATGCTTTGGATCATGAGCTGTTCCAAACCTTCATACTTTTTTCTTCCCATCATTCTGGTACAGGTTGATCTTAATTCAGCACATCTCAAAGAACGAATTTCCAGCGGGGCTGGCTGTTTGGATGTTTTGCAAAGTCTAATCTGCCTGTTGACAACTTGTGGGGAACCTTGTATTCGTTCTCGTGAAGTCTTCTTGATTGTAGACTTTGACAGTGAACAGAACGACTCCTGGAAAGTATTCTTCACTTGGCTGGATGTTGTGAAATGGTTTTTCTTTACCATGGAGAGGATTATCCACCACTGTTGTCCTGCTAGGATGTCCAGACCTTTTTATGTTGCTGAGCTTACCAGTGTGTTCTTTTGTTCTCAGAATGTACCAAACTGCTGATTTGGCCACTCCTAATGTTCCTGCTATCTCTCTGATGGATTTGTTTTGTTTTTGAAGCCTAACAATTGTCTGTGTCACTTGTACGGAGAGATCCTTTGACCGCATGATGTGGGTTCACAGCAAAAGCTTCCAAATGCAAATGGCACACTTAGAATCAACTCCAGACCTTTTACCTGCTAATTGATGTAGACATAATGAAGGAATAGCCCACATCTGTCAATGAAACAGCTTTTGAGTCAAGTGTCCAATTACTTACGGTCCCTTGAAAAAGGAGGAGGTACATATTAAAGAGCTGTAATTCCATAACCTTTCCTCCAATACCCCAAATTAAGAAAGGTGTGCACTTAAGCCCAAAGTCCTATAACTGTAACTTTTAATATTTGTGGTAACAGCGAAACTATCAACAAAATTGGCCTGTGTCCAAATATATTAGGACCTACTGTATATTTCGTTAAATGTTGTAAACATTCAATTTCCGTAAAGAATCCGAAAAAAACCTCCTGTTTCTATAAATGTTAAAATCCGCACAGCTTAAATTGAAAAAAAATTTATTTGAGCATCAAATAAGGATAATAGACTTATTCTGAAGGATATGTGTGCCCTTAAATTCAGGCTTTGCCTGACAGGAGTAAATTACATTTTAAAAAATATTTAAAAAAAGAAAACAGTTATTTAAAATTGTAATAATAATTCACAATATTTTACTGTATTTGGACAGTGAGGTGATTTGGGTTTAAACATACGTGTTAGATATTGTAGTGTCTCGACCAATCTGACACACTAATTTTGATTTTGATTTAACAAATCAATTATTCATTAGATTAACAAATCGTCACAGTCCCTCTCACTCAATAAACTGGATGCCAGGATTTCTGCTGAACACCACCCCCCCTTTGGTCACCATGACAACTAATCATGATATCTCTGGTTTTATGGCCTAAAAGGAATGCAGGGGATAAACTACCTGCATTTTCCTCATAAGAAAGACACACAATGACCAGAGAAATGGACTGTTCTCTAATTAATTCATAGGAAAACCTTCTGTGAATGAACACCCATTTTCTTCAGGCCATTGGGTATATTATTTCTGTGTTGTATTTAATCTGTTGTATTACAGACTATTTTATTCATGCTTACGATAAACAACTCATTCATATAAGTAACTATTTCATGTCTAGGATCTATGAATTCGCCTTCTTATGATCAAAACAAGCATGTATATTATATGTTGATACCTATGCAACATACTGATGTTCTAAGAATCTTTACTAATTCGTGCCTCAACACTCCAGCGAATTACATATGCAAATACCAGGCTTACAGACAAAGGGCCATAAAAACGCAGTATTTCCAACCTCCCGCTTGGGATTTCAGCCTTCCTCATTGGACGAGCCCATCTTGAGAGGCGTGAATCTCGGCAGGCTTTAAAGGCCACACTCCATGTGAACCGCGCAGTCGGTGGTTCGGTCAGAAGCAAAGATAAAGATGTGAGAAAAACGCTTCAGGATACAAAAGCATCTGTGCCAGGCCTTTCTTCAGCCTAGTCCTTTCCATTCATCAAGTGACTCTGACTCAAACTAGCTCTTTCTCATCAACCAATTTCAGCAAGATCTTGGGCCTTAAGATTGTATCAGGAATCTTTTTCAGACATACGCTAGTATCAAACTTAGTCGATTTAATTGTTGCATTAAGTATCAGTTACACCTTTTACAAGGTTTGTTTGAACTAAGAATCTGACGGTTCCCTCAGGTGTAGATCTGCTGAATAAGCAAATGGTTCCAAAAATTCATTCTTTATGCCTCTTTCTATACTGAGTTAAACTTT
Organism: Sinocyclocheilus anophthalmus; assembly: GCA_018155175.1. Taxonomy (NCBI): domain Eukaryota; kingdom Metazoa; phylum Chordata; class Actinopteri; order Cypriniformes; family Cyprinidae; genus Sinocyclocheilus; species Sinocyclocheilus anophthalmus. The sequence continues at coordinate 15,608 of JADLZN010006386.1, read as the reverse complement.
AACCCTTTCCTTTACCAACTGTATGCGTGTGTTTGTGTGTGTTTATGTAGTATGTTAGACCAGTCTAAGTGTTTATGTAGTATGTTAGACTAATTTAAGTGTTTATGCAGTTAATAAAACCTTACTTGTATCACAATTGACGTGTTCATTGTTTACTCATAAACGGAGTCAATAATCATGCAGATTTACATTACAAACTTATAGAATTGTACAGTAAAAAAGTTATTTCCCTTAACCAGGAAACCAACGTTCTTAGAATTGACAAGACAGTTGACCCTGAGGGTCGAAATTATTAAGGGATCTACAAATATTAATAATAATCATATTCGTATGGTATATCATTGTCCGTTGTGAGCTAATTTCGACGATTGTTGGAGAGAATGCGGGCATGTAAAACGAAGTTATGAGTTTAAACCTGCAACTAAAATGTGTGTGATTGATGACCCAGGTTCAGTATAGGAGGTGACTTCAGATGCCCGGTTGTGGTCATCATTTGCGGCTTGTTGATGATGCATAAGTGGGGGGTTTGAGTGTACTGCTATTATTATTGTGAGAGTCTTTATGTATTTCATGCTTAATGGCATCGGTGTCAGGTTAATCTGATTTTAGCAAAGAAACCTAATTTCAGTATTAAAGCATAAATATGTCCTGACAAAGCGTAAGTCTGAATATCAGCTCAGCAGCATGTCCAAACTGTACCATAATGAATAATCCTTTAGTGAAGAAATCACAAAATTGCAATATTGTTTAAATAGTTCCTTTGAAGAAGAAATCTCAGTACAGTAATATCAAGGTAGATTTGAGTGATGCTCCAATTTCTACAGCATAAAGGCCTTATAGTATATAATTAGATTGAAGCAATTCATCTAAACTTTGACTGTATATATATAAGCCGAGCAACCTGGTGGTCATTACTGTGTTTCCCTCGCTGAGTGAAATTAAAGGTGTAAAACTGTACTTTAGTATTCATGTGTGAGACACACATAACTACATATATGTTTAAAACGGTTTTAACTTACAGTAAACACGTTTTGTAATTCTTTCAACAAGTGCAAGAAGTTTATTGTTGCATTAGTGAAGCACTCACCGAAGTGCTTATGTAATGCGACAAGTCTTGAAGGCTGAAAGCACCATGTTCTAAAACTGTGACTGTTTAACATCGACAGACATTAAACTGCGTTAATTACAATGGCATGCATTGGTTACCGTGACAACAAATTGTCACAGGAAGTGCTAACTTCACAAAGCACAACACGCCATGTTTGTAAACAAAACATTTGAAGCAGCTAAGCTAACACGAATTAGCATAGTTTCATTTTAGGCTAAGATACCAAATAGCTTTAACAATTAGGGGATAACACTCTTTAATTGAAGCTCTTAAATACAACATGTGTGTGTGTGCAGTGTGAAGTAATTTGAAATTAACCTAATCCATGGTTTCTGATTTTTCACTTTCTTTTAATTTTTTTGTTCTTTTTCTATGTTTCCCAATCTTCAATTCATCTCAGCGAATTTAACTACCTAGATGTATCCTTCCTGAATGCTATCGCTCAGTTACTAGCTAATTAAATCTAAATTAATTTAATTACATTTTAACTGTCTATATAGAGATGAATCATTAAGTTATTGGGTGCTTTTAGTAACACACTAATCACTAGTGCTGCTCTTTGTTCCTAATACCAGAATGATTACATTGTTTTGTTAATAGCAGTCAGCTAAATTTAAATCCATTTACATGTTATGCCCACTTTGTTTTGATGTTCTCTCTGAACCTCAAAGGAACCAGAGACATTTCTATTTTGGATTTGTTTATTTTCAAAAAAAAAAGAAAATAAATCAGAATAATAAGCATAATCGAAAGAATGCGCTCAGGTTCTGCTTTGCCCTTTTCTCCTTCATACCTCAGAGATTGAGCCTGTTTGGGGAATCGTCAGTAAATTCTGAGTGATAATTTTACAATAATTTGACAGTAGTCTTAAGTAATCAATCAAAATCCTGTTTACGCCCTATTCAGCAAAACATATGCTGACCCAAAAATATTTTAGCATTCACACTCTGTTTTGAACTTGTAGTAGTCTCTAGCCCTTACTCACAACACCAGTGTGTCAAAACGTTGCAGAAGCTCAGACTAACTGCCCAGAATGCAGAACAAAGAGGACTGGCCAGGCGTTGTGAAGAACACCCTTCTACCCAGGGCTGACGACCACCTACTGAGCCAAAAGCAAATGGACACTGAGGGAAGAGTACCACAGACTCATGACTCAAGCAAGAGTTATGGCTACAAAAAGCTCGCCAAGGTCATGGCCCACAACCTCAGGGGTCTGAAACAGGAGGTAAATGATCTCAAGCAACGGATCACAGCGGTATCCCACAAGGACCCCAGCAAAATGGAGATACAGGAGGAAATCAATAGACTTCAAAAGGCTCTGACAGCTGCTGAACAGCAAGAGCCCCTGGAAAAGGTAGCCAGAAAGGACCTGGAAAGGAAACACCCACACACAATTACTATTAAAGCAGCAAATTCTGAACTCTTAGACAAAGTCACCAGAACTGAGACTCTGATCCAGCAGATGAACAACACTCAAGACAAGCTTGACATGCTACGAAGAGAACTCAGGGACTCCTACAGGCGGAGAAAGGAAACGCAGTGGGAGAGACACACTACTCCCGCATCCTCATTCAGCCGTACAAACTCCCTCATATGCAACAAGCTACGAAGGGCAGAGCCAACACTTTCTGCTTAACAACTGACAGAACAGAACTGTAAAACTTCCAAGCATCCCCGCAGCAGCGCAAGATGTGACCCCCAGAAACTTTGACAAACTAGCCAGGAAAATCCCAGCATTCACAATGGCTAGGGAAACAATAGTTTCCTACTTTATACAGTACGAGCAGTAATTTAGAACGGTAGAGTCGTTTTAAACATTGCTTGCAAGAAGACCCAGTAATCAATCTTATGTGTCTGTCTCATAAGTTAGTAACTTCTTCTCCAGGCGCATACCAGTTCCTGATCAAAACCAAATAAAATTATAGTTTGAATGCACCTTCATACAAGCAGTAAGAAGTTTTCAGTGCAATAATGTGTTTAAATCGTACGATAAGAAAATAACCTGACTTTAGCGAAGAAATCCTAAATTCTGTTGTTAGTAGAGAGTATGCCTTTTCTGACGAAGAAATCTCAGATTAGCAGCCCATATAAATGGTACCAGAATAAATCGGTCTGATTTTGGCGAAGAAATCCCCTTCTTCAGTACAGTGTAGGTGATCTGAGCGATGCTCCTAATTTCACAGATTTAAGGCCTTATTATGTGTTACATATCATTGTATTCATATTGATCCGCTCATGTGAAACATTTACGTAACTCTATACATGCGCGCACCAGGTTCTGATTAAATTCAGATAAAACTATAGCTTGAATGTGTCTTCCTACAGGTATTAGAAAGTTTCAGTGCTATAATGTTTTTTTAAATCGTACGATAAGAAACTAAACTGATTTTAGCGAAGAAATCCTAATCTCTTTTGTTAGTGGAGCATAAGTCTATTTTCTGGCGACGCAATCTCAGATTAGCAGTATATACATGCGTACCAGAATGAATTCCCCCCCCCCCCCCCCTGTTGATCTTGGGCGAAGGAATCCCCTTTTCAGCACTGTGTAGGTGATCTGAACGATACTCCTCATTTCATTAATTTAAAGCCTTATTATGTGTTACGTATCATTGAATTTCATTTTGACTCGCTCATGTGAAACATTTACGTAAAATTAATGGTGTTATTCTAGCGTAGCTAACTACGAATCCACCATTGCCTGTGAAGTGAATGTGCTGTTTTGAGTAATGAATGAATTTGTACGGGACATGCATGCGTTTCCCATGCATGCTCACAGCAGTGCAAGTCTGCTCCACCTGCCCCTGTTGTGAGCTTGCATTGGTCTCCAAGCAACACGTGACCCCGGAAGTGTGAACAGACTCTTCCGGTTAATCTGACAACAACACCCACTTCACAGACCTTTGTGCAAACAAAGAAATGCGTGGAACTAACGCTAACTCTAAGCTAAGCCTTTACCTTCAATGCTAGTCGTTAGCATCTGATAAACACTAGATAGGCGTGTAAGTGTAAACTTCTAAACACACCTCTCTCTCTCTCTCTATCACTCTCCTCTCGTCCAATCTGGTGTCACTTCCTGTGATGCCACACAGGTCCCTGGGGGACCAACCCACATATGGGTTTTACTGTGTTATTGTTTATTTTTGTTGAATTTATTCACCGCTTTAATTTTATGATTATTTACATTTGTTTGAACAAGTCCTAGCGAACATTGATTGTATTCATTTGAGATTTACTAAATCAATTTTTTTATTTTTATTTTCTTTTTTTTTTTTTTTTCTTCTTTTTATTTTGGTTTTAGTTTGTATTTACTTTCCCCTTTAATTCTAAGCTCTTAGGACCCCGTGTTATTTATCTTATTAATTTTTTTTTGTTGTTTTGTTTTTACTTTTACCTTATTTTTGTTATTTTTCCATCACCATCGTCGTTTTTGGATAGTATTACAGTAGTTCGAGCAACTGTTGTTTCCTTAGCGATTTATACAGGTTATTAGTAGCATAATCTCTGTTTCCTCTCTACTTCTCCTCACGTCTCAGTGCCAGGCCTAATACATTGAATGGCAGCTACCATTCAACACAATGTAGGTTAAGATAAAACTAGAAACAATTCCCACTGTTTCTTTTCCTTTTGACGAGGTATTTGGTGGGTCCCTGCTAGTTTAGCTAACAGCCTAACCCTAGGGTTATGAAGTCTATTGCAGCATCACACACAAGTGAAACCTGCTTAGCCATATCTCTTAGAAACAAAACTAAAATAGGTAAAAATGTTCCTTTTTTTTGAGTTCATCTTATTTTATTTCAGTTTCATCATAGTGACCAAACACGTGAACCATCGTAGTATAGCCGGTCATCAGCTGACCCCTGCTTACAGCACCATCAACAAAGTTACTCAAACTCTCTCTATGTGTTCACGAACACAAAAACATAGCAACCTACCTCACTAGCTGCCTCCCACCATCTAGTCATACCTTACACGGCCTACACAGCCGTTCCCCTTAGAGATAGTTTAACACCTCTGTACGTACCTGCATTTGCCTTGTGTCTCTCTCTCTCTGGTGTTCCCACAAGTGTGCCAGTATGTCGCAGACATTCCACAGACATCCAGCCCTGGCAGCTCACCAGGACCACCTGGAAACCCAGCAGAGCACTGTAATGGACATCCCTCAGCTCAAAGCAGCCAACGACCTGCCATGGCAAAGAAAGGAACGGCGAGACTGCGACATAAGCGAACACTAGACCAGCATCATCCTCTCCTCGGCCCACACCCTCAAGGGGCTCAGACAGGATGTATATGAGCTGAAACTGCAAGTCACAAAATTCTACAGAGAACTGACACCTGCTCAAAGAGAAAAAGCACAGAGCGTATGCAAAGATCCTCACAGAATGGTGCGACAGAAGGAAAACACCAGTCTTCACAGAGGCTCTAACAACTGCTAGACACCAAGCGCCACTGGAAAAAGCCATCACACAGAACTTGAAAAGAGAACTGTTTCACACAAAATCACTCTTAAAAACAACATATGTGGAAATAAATGAGAAAGACACCACATCTTAGTCCTTACAAGGCCACCTGCATACAGACAAAGCTGAGGTCCAAACCCTGACTCAGCAATTAGAAAGGAGCTTGACTTGGTTCAGAAAGAATTGAAACAGTCCTAACGACTGCACATAGACCTAAGCAAAAGACAGCAGGATCAACACCACGTCGCCAGCAGTGCAAGCACTCCACGCCTGTGCACAGCTACGAAAGGGGGAAAGGGAGCCAAAGCCTTCTGCTTGACACTTAACACTTCACAAGTCAGCTCCCTGAAAACATCTGCAGCTGCAACAAAAAAAAAAAAAAAAATTTCAGGCGAAACGAAGCAACGCAACGAGGTGAATCCAGTGTCACAAATGAACTGAAATATGCTTGCAGACCACAAGTCGAACAGATAGGGAAAACACGAAACAGAGCTTCCCCTGGCTAGCAGGCCCACCCCGTCAGCCAAGAGTCCAAACCTGCGAGGCGGGGGGGGCGAGAGCCACTGTTCACACTTCACCAACCAGCAGCCACAAGGGGGTGGTGCAAGGACCTTTCCAGAGGATCACTGCAGACACACACACCGTGGGACCCCACAGACCCCAACGAGCTGGCAAGAGACAACACATCTGGCAACCTAAAAACTCTCAGACCCAGAGTCTGAACACGAACTGATCGCTGCCCCAGACACCAAGCAGAGCCGGCGTGAAACTCCCCATGCTTACTACCACAGACTTTGACAAACTTACTCCAAGCTAACGATTACCCTGGGATGGCGGAGGACAACAGCTGCAAGAAGTCATCTAGGCATTAAGGCCTGCCGCACAATGCCTAATCAACAACTGCGTAACCTGACACAGAAGGCCTTTAACAAGCACATGGCCTCCACTAAAGGTGTTTGTCAAAACCCACTGAGTCTGAACTTCACAACTCTGAATCCAAAGCGGGCACCAGAAGGCATTGCCACAATGCAAGACCCTTCTAAAGAAAGCCCTAGCCAGAAGAGGACAGAGCCATAACCATGGCAACAGACCCAGGTTCCAGAACAACCACTGGGAAAAGGCGTCCTCATACTGCAAACACCACGGTATGCCCAACACCAGTCCACCACAACATCCTCATCCACACAACGGAGGCTACACAAGGAAAGCTGGACACGCCTACCTCTGGGTTACAGGAGATGCTGACACTCGCAAAAGAGCTCCTTGAACAAAACTCAACTACGGAGTATTGAGAAGGACAAACCTCTGAATCCTTGCCTGCTGCAACACAGCATCAGGCACCTCCAAGGGAGGAGCATCCCTTGAAACCGGTCGACACCCTTAGAAGCAGCCAGACAACGTTGGATTGCGCAGCGGGCCCACATGCCCAACAGCGAAAACCTCGACCAACACAACTCAGGCAAGCTAAAGTCGGTGCCGCCACAAGAGCCAAGCGACAACGCAAACATCAGATTTCTAGTGACGTTGAGCAAAGCAGAGAGCTCACAAACACCTGCTGCTTTCCTGCCATCATCACTAGGTCAGTCTTAAACTCTCTGCACACTACAAAATCTCAATAACAATTACCTGCAATCCCTGGAAACACCTGCACTCTCACCAGTGAGAGTCAAACCCGGCTGTCCCACATCACGGGTAACACAGATAGCCTACTGGATAACAGCATCAACAAAAACATCCTACCCGGACGAACTCACTTCAGGATGACAGGTGACACAGCCTTGACACCTGCTGCACAAGCTTGAGGACCCTCACCTTGCTACAGCCTACATCACTACAGCACACCACCAGACAGCATCCAATACGGCACCAACAGCCAAAAACCACCAATGGCTCCCAGCCGTGAGTGCCAGGTGTGTGTTCGCTTGTTCTGCCTGACATCGCTCGTTGTTGTCTATTCTATGGACAACAACGCTCGAAAGGGGGGAAATATGTAGCGTCTCGCCCAATCTGACACACTAATTTTAATTTTATTTAACAAATCAATTATTCATTAGAATAACAAATCGTCACAGTCCCCTCACTCAAACTGGATGCCAGGATTTCTGCTGAAAACCACCCCAACTTGGTCACCATGACAACTAATCATGATATCACTTGTTTTATGGCCTAAAAGGAATGTAGGTGAGAAACTCCCTCATTTTACTCATGAGCAAGACACACAATGCCCAGAGAAATGGAATGTTCTCTAATTAATTCATAGGAAAAACCTTTCTTTGAATGAACACACATATTCTTCAGGCAATTGTGTATATTATTGCTGTGTTGTATTTAATCTGTTGTATTCTAGACTATTTTTATTCATGCTTACGAAAAAACCACTCATTCATATAAGTAACTATTTCATGTCTAGTATCTATGAATTCGCTTTCTTATGATCGAAACAAGCATGTATATTATATGCTGATACCTATGCAACATATTGATGTTCTAAGAATCGGTACTAATTTGTGCCTCAACACTCCAGCGAAATACATATGCAAAATACCATGCTTACAAAGAGTCATAAAAATCCCCAGTAATTCCAACCTCCCGCTTGGGATTTCAGACTTCCTCATTGGACGAACCCATCTTGAGAGGCGTGAATCTCTGCAGGCTTGAAAGGCCACACTCCATGTGACCCGCCCCATGTCGGTGGTTCAGGGGATGCTAAGATGAAGATGTAAAAAACGCTTCAGGATACCAAAGCATATGTGCCAGGCCTTTCTTCGGCCTAGTACTTTCCATTCATCAAGTGACACTGACACAAACTGGTTCTTTTCATCGACCAACTTCAGCAAGATCTTGGGCCTAAAGATTGCATCAGGAATCTCTTTCAGACATACGCAAGTATCAAACTTAGTCGATTGAATTGATGCATTAAGTATCAGTTACACCTTTTTAAAAGGTTTGTTTGAACTAAGAATCTGAAGTTTTCCCTCAGGTTTTAGATCTGCTGAATATGCAAAATGGTTCCATAAATGTCATTCCTTATGTCTCTCTCTTTAGTGCTAAACTTTAACCCTTTACTATACCAACTGTATGCGTGTGTATGTATGTGTATGTTAGACTAGTTTAAGAGTTTATGTAGTATGTTAGACTAGTTAAGTGTTTATGTAGTATGTTAGACTAGTTTAAGTATCACACTTGACGTTGTTCATTGTGTACTCATAACCGGAGTCATTAATCATGCAGATTTATGCTACAAGTTTTTGTAGAATTGTACAGTAAGAAAGTGATTTCCTTTAACCAGGAAATTACCGTTCTTAGAATTGACAAGACAGTTGAACCTGAGAGCTCAGCTAAATATCTACAGCGGATCTAAAATATTAATAATTAATCATAATTAGTTATGGTTAATTATTCATATTTCCTGTTGTGAGCTAAATTCGCTACATTAGTTTAAAAAAACTTCTTTCAAATAATAAAAAAAAAAATGTGAACTGGAGTGTATTAAGAAATTATCAGTGTTTATGGCAATGAAGAGACTTAGTATTGAAATTTGAGTTGAGTGTTTTAAGTGTCCATTTTATATTTTTTGTAAATGCATCAAGAATCAACTTGTTATATTTGATGAATTTTTGATAAAAATATGCTTGTGATCAGGTTTGCCTTCAAATCATAAAAGAACAGTTTAAGGGGTTTACATGATTTTGCACATTGACATGTTATTTAGCATAATTGACATAAGATTGTGCATGCAAACATGCTCAATAAAGCACTGTGTGATTAGAAAGAACACTCATATTGCCTTTGTTAATTTTCTACACTAAACAGAATTCAAACAGAGAAGAAAAATGGTGTGATTAGCACAGTCCCATTTGATATTGATGAACACACAAAGAAAGCGAACGAAGCACAAAAAAATGCTTTGTTTTAACATAACTACAAATCAGTCTGTGCAGAAGGGAGCCTCTGTTTTATTTATGCTCATCCAGTTGTTGTCCCCCCCCCCACTCACCATGCTGAACAGTGCTGCTACCAGTCATGTTATTGTCAGCTTGTGTCTTCTGGATGTCTCTATTGATCTGAGATGTGGTGTTACTGGAATCCTGTTGTGGCCCCAAGCAGATACATGCTGAATTGGCTGCGACCAACTGGCAGCTGAAAATCTGGAGGGATGAAGTACGGCCAGAGGCAAGTGAAAAAAATGCAGTGAGCAGAACCACATGATCACATGCACTTTTAATTACGCACAGTCTTTGAGGGGGTTTTTATCATCCGTGTGCATTAAGCTCAGGAGAAAAACAATATGGGAGGGTGTCCGGGCTAGACAGAAGTCTGCTGTCGATACTCAGGGACAGTCTGTGAATTCTTGCTTAAGGGGACATCGTACACCAAAATAACAGGGCTTTTCTAGTGACAGAGGCCCCACTGGGGACATTAGAGTTAAGAATGAGGGGGTGAGAGAGGGATGAGGAAAGAAAGAGATGTTGTAAACATTCTTATCCCACTTGTTCTACTGACGTGCATGCACAGGTGTATGTTAAAACAGTCTTGTATTATCCTGAGTGCCAGTGAAAGAGAGGACGCCACATAACCAAAACACTGTGATGTCTGGAGGACTTTACTCTGCTGACGTCTGGACTGGTCTCCCGCTGAGCTGTGGGCTCTGGGACTGGTGTACTCCACCCGGTGACCAATTCTCCACCACTCAGCCCATACTGTAGCAGAGAACAGAGAGGGAGGATGGACTATTGTGAATCTTTATCACTAGGTGCTGATGCTAGTGTGTAGCCAGCAGAAAGAGACACGAGGCAGGACAGTACGCTTCGACTAACAGAATGGACCATAGATTGGCTGAAAACAAAACACACACACACACACACACACACCCACACACACACCACACACACAACCACACACACACACAGCGGTGTGCGGCTAATTATTATTGCAAGTTGATATTCTGGTGATATTTTTTTCCCAAGCATATTTTACCAATTTAAAACCACATCTATCTTAATAACTACTATTAATTTTGTATATTATATCATATTTATTTGTGTCTATATATATACAGGTATCATGCAGTGGCATGCGAAATGTGAATAATTTTAACAAAATAAGAGGGATCATACAAAATGCATGTTTTTTTTATTTAGTACTGATCTGAATAAGATATTTCACATTTAAGATGTTTACATATAGTCCACAAGACCAAAAAATAGCTGAAATTATTAAAATAACCCCCTTCAAAAGCCCTTGGTTCTTAATACTGTGTGTGGTTACCTGGATGATACCTGGATTTTTTTTTTGTGATGGTTGTTCATGAATCCATTGTTTGTCCTAAACAGTTAAACTGCCTGCTGTTCTTCAGAAAAATCCTCCATGTCCCGCCCCTTCCAGCAGTGACTGTATGATTTTGAGATCCATCTTTTCACATTGAGGATAATTGAGGGACTCAAACACAACTATTATAAAAGGTTAAAATATTCCCTGATGCTCCAGAAGCAAACATGATGCATTAAGAGACTTTTGAACAGGATGAAGATCTCCAAATTGTTCTTATTTTGATGAAATATAATTTTTTTCCATTTAGTACTACCCTTCGAAAGCAACAGAAAATACTTGCATGTTTCCCGGAAGACAAATTACAATTTACCTTGATCTTCAAATTCAAAAAGTTTTCTCTTTATGCATTGTGTTTTCTTCTGGAGCATCAGGGAATGTTTGAACCTTTTTTAATACTTAAAAATGACTGTATAAAATAGTTTAAAATCACTGCGTCCTTACAGCCTACAACAGCAAAATAACCAAAACTAACACAAACATTGACCAAGAAAACAAATGTGATCAACAAAGGACAGTTTCGATGTTTTTCCAACTAAATTACCTTTTATTATGTATGCAAAGTATGCTTGCTTTCTCCCGCGCGCTCTCTCTCTCGAAATCTGCATGCACACATATACAGTACAGACACATGTGCACAGCATGTTGTTTTCAGTGCTACCCCACAGTTTTTCAGTAATATAGTTCACAACTGAAAGGCTAGATGACATTTCTTGGTATGTAGGTAATAGGGATGCACCGATACCACTTTTTACAGAACGAGTCCGATACCAATACTTTTATTTTTGGTACTTGCAGATACCAATATTTTCATTGCATTTGTAAATTTTTTAAATATTAGGTACAGAAACCAAAAGAGTATGTATAATGTTAGTTGGTTAACTTCATTTATCAAATAGATACAGTCAAACCAAAATTTATTCAGACACCTTCAACATTTCTAACATTATCACAGTTTATTCACTATAGATTAGAAAATGGTAATAAAATATAACAAGAACTCAGAGTTAAACGTGTCAGAACAAATCATCTTGATAATGTTAGATAACTTTGATAGAAAGGTATGTAATTACAATCAAAAAAAATTAGACAGCTGTTGGTATGACAGTATTTACACAACTATTAATACTTAGTCGGGCAGCCCTTAGCCTTAATGACAGCATATAGTCTCCTGGGCATGCGCACCAAACCTCCACTGAATGTTTGTATCAATTTTACGGGTAGTCCACTGTATGAAGATTTTTTGGGTATGATTTGTCACAGTTTACTTTTTTTTTGCTATCCTCACTTACATAAATGAACGATAGTGTCCTGCACCCACTAGTAAAAAAATCTACCAAAGTTATATCGTCTCTGAATATTTTTTTGTTTGCCGTATAGCCTTCGGTTATTTTCACCACTACTTTGACCCATACACGTATTACAGTTTTTTTACTTTCACTGTTCAGTGTATGCTCTGTGGTACATTATCTTTAATTTAATAGCATTAGAGCTGCTACATTGCAGCAGCTTAGTACTGTAATCATGCGTTTTGCTGTAATAATGCAGGGAACAACTCGTTATAAATCTCTTAACTGTGATATTTTCAGATATAGAAGTTGCATTTTTTCATCTGAAACGTGCTGCAACTTATATTCCAAAGCCTCTATAATGCAGAAACGATCAAGCAAGCAAAACGCGCAACGCGTGCAAGTATTTGTACTGCTGCAGAACGAGAGGACAGTAGTACAACCTAGCGCATTTCACACAGGCTAGATTCACTTTCGCCTGAAAGTCGTGTATGCCTAAGATTGAAAATAAATTACGTTTATAGTGAATGCCCCTATAAATTGTCTTACGATTTAGTTTTAATCCAAATGATGAGTGTGCTAAGTGAGTGAACATCAAAGATCACACAACAGAGTTGCGCGCGCTCTCTCTCTCTCTCTCCCAACCGTTAAGTAACTTGTGCATTGTTTAACTTACTTGCTTTTGACATATCCGACCAAACTACAAAAGTTCCAGTGATGTCTGTGAGAAAGGTAAATTCACTCGACAAGCTCGCGCATCTGCGCCGCCGCGCGCTCAATCCACTCAGCGTGCTTTGTTTATCAGCTCGTGCACATCAGCTATACAGGCGTTAATACTGAATGTTTAACATTATATGTATTGCATACATATACTTCTTAGTAGACATCCTTAACTCCATTCTGCGGTCTGTTGTTCTGTTGTCTGTGTTTCATTGTCTGAATATGGCACTCATCACATGTATCGGCGTTTGGTTTCGGGGCATTTTAATGAGTACGAGTACTAGTACAGGAGCTCAGTATCGGGCCCGTTACCGATACATCCCTAGTAGGTAATAACATCACTGTTCTTGAAGCAGATCAACTTACTGTTTTGTTATTAATAGAGACTATGCTGTTGAACACTGTTGAGAGATGCACAGACTCAGACTTATTTTATTTTTTGCCTTACAGGAAAGTTGATGTTTGAAGATGCGTACCTGTATTTTTTTTAAGCATTGACTAAATATAGAGCATGTAAACAGTTCTGGAGCAGTTATATTATTTGTAGAGTGAGGCTTTTATTTCAACTCTTGATGCTGCACAATTCCCTCCTGTCACTCTGCAAAGAAATCAAGGTCAACTTGGACCTCCCGCCGGGTGATTAAAGGTCTCTACCTGCCCACCACACAGCTGGATGCCAGACACAGATAGTAATCAGGCCACGTCCTTCTACTCCTGTTCTGAGGAAGATTTATAGCCATGCATTCAGACACCTGTATATTCAAATCATATTCATTTAGGGAGAAAGAAAAAAAAGCTCAGAGAGGTGAGAGAATCCATTAATGAGTTTAGTTTTGACACATGAAGGGATTTGATGCAGAATGAGATATGGCGTATTATGCTGCTGCTGGAGAGGAAGATGTGCCAGAGCTCTCATTTACTAAAGCCCTAAGTCTCTCAGTATTCTACGTAGGATGTCAGGATGTCTGTTACATTAATGGGAAAATGACCATGTGAGGGCAGGCTGGTCCCAGTGCGACAGAAAGAAGCGTGGAAAAGAGTTGATGGGGAAGTCACGACTGCAGTTTTCCAAACAGGGGTTTGTGAGAAAAATGCAATGTCTGGGGCCATTTTTGATTAATTATTTTGATGTATTTAATGCTTCAAAATTAATTTTAAAATGTTACATCAGCTAGCAGTCATTTTATAAATCAACAAATCTTTCAGTATTCCTTGAGTTAAAAGTAAATATAGCTGCAAGCAGCAATTAAGGGATTGGGCATGAAAGCAACAGTTATTTTAAGTAAATCCAGTCATTCCTAATGATGATTTTAGTAAAATGCAATTTGTTTTAATGTTACAATTTTTGTCTTTTGACCAATAGCTGGCTCAGTCACTGCACTGCTGTTTTTTTCATTGCATGTCAAAATGACAGTGTTGTTGAGATACACCCTTGGATCTTTTTTGACATCAAATTTCTTAAGTTAAACATGTCTATGTATCTGAGCTAATTTACTGACTATTACTAAACTTTGGAAGGCCAAAAAAAGGTTTGAAAAGTGGGTGGGTGTCCTCAACGGCTGATGTACTCATTTTCATGGTAGGATGAATATACCAAGTTTAGTTTCATAACATGAAAGCATTGGGGCAATGCGTGCCCTTTATGTTTGCGTCACTGTTAATGCTGCGTAAAACTGAGAGTGTATGATGACAACATGATTGCTGTGACTGAGCAAATTCTTAACGCAGAAATCGCTTACCTGGGATCCGTAAAAGCACTGCGCATGCTTAGTGGTCATCGTGCACTCCAAAAGGACGAGAATTCGCTGTGCATGAAGTCCACCAAGTTCATGTTCCCTTCCGTGCTGTACATTTCCGCCAGCATTTTTATAAAGGGGTGCGTTGTCATTTGGTAAAGGGATGAAGACAAATAGTTGCATGAAGCATTCCCTTGAAATATACTCCCATGACAGCAACTTGAAAACTGTGGCCAAACTGATCCTTCAAGCCATGGTGTCGTTGTCCAAGGTGTTTACTTTGTGAGACAATGCGAACCGGTTATTTTGGCCTCGGTATGCCATAATGTGACTGTGATGCTCTGAAAGAATGAATTATGGTGTTTGTTTCAAATATTGTGCTAATGAACAAAAACTAACATGACTGATTTGTTTTCCAATACTCACAAAAAGGACTGACTATAAATGACTCTTCAGTCACTGTGGACAATGCACAAAGAACTACACAGGGTGTGCTAAAAAGGGGTTTTACCAGAGTGTAGAACATACTGAATACTGCTATGCGGACACATGTTTGCCATAATGGGATTTAAGATAACATTGCCTTAATTACGCAGCATGCTGCTTTCCAATTAATCATAATAATTCAAATACGTTAAAATAATTCATTACTATTAGCTGAATTGGTTTTCATCCGAGAAGATTGCAGCGTATGTTTGCTAGTATTTCGAATTAATTAATAAAGCAACTCGTAGTATGATTGCTGAGTCGTTTTTCAATGTCCTCCCTCTCTACCTCAGTGTTACTTGTTACTTTCCTCTGCATTAAACTGGGAGACTATAACATAATTGATGATAGTGCAAACGATTTAAACGTTATTGCATAATAGCATTAGATAAGAAGAACTCGCCTCTTTTCCCAACAATTACTGACAAATGTAACTCATAAAGTGCCTATGCAAGTTCTTTTTGTTGCCTTCATTAATGAACCG
>JADLZN010006385.1:0-144937 GCA_018155175.1 Sinocyclocheilus anophthalmus | reverse complement strand
ACAGTATTACACCGTTAATTTCACTCAGCGAGTGAAACACAGTAATGATCACCAGGTTGCTAGGCTTGTATATATGTAGTCAAAGTGTAGATGAATTGCTTCATTCTAATTATAAACTATAAGGCCTTTAGGCTGTAGAAAGGGGAGCAGCGCTCACATCTACCTTGATATATCTGTACTGAGATTTCTTCTTCAAAGAATCAATTTAAACAATACTGCAATTTTGTGATGTCTTCACTAAAGCATATTACATTATGGTACCGTTTGGACATGCCGCTGAGCTGAGATTCAGACTTTCGCTTTGTCAAGACAGATTTATGCTTTTATACTGAAATTAGGGTTTCTTTGCTAAATCAGATTAACCTTACACTGATACCATTAAGCATGAAATACATGAAGACTCTACCAATTATAATAGCGGTACCAATTCAAACCCCCACTTTATCTGCAGCTCAACAAGCCAGCAAATAGGGACACCACAGGACATCTGAAGTCACGTCCTATTTTAACATGGGCTATCAAGCACACACTTTTAAGATGCCAGTGTTTAAACTCATAACTTTCATTTACCATGCCCGCATTCTCTCCACCAAAATATGTAGCGACTCAGCTCATGGAAATATGAATAATTAACCATAACCAGTTATAATTAACTATTCATATATTAGAACCGCTGTAGATATTTAGCTGACCACTCAGGGTCAACTGTCTTGTCAATTTTAAGAACGTTAATTTCCTGGTTAAGGGGAATTACTTTCTTACTGTACAATTCTATAATTTTGTAACGTAAATCTGCATGATCAGTGTCTCCGGTTATCAGTAAACAATGAACACCAAGTGTGATCCAAGTCAGGTTTTAATTAACACATAAACACTTACACTAGTCTAACATACTACATAAACACATAAACTGGTCTAACATACCCATACACACACACACACACATACAGTTACAGTTGGTATAGGAAAGGGTTAAATTTTAGCACTAAAGAAAGAGACATAAGGAAAGACATTTATGGAACCATTTTGCATATACAGCAGATCTAAAACCTGAGGGAAAAAGTCAGATTCTTAGTTCAAACAAACCTCGTAAAAAGGTGTAACTGATACTTAATGCATCCATTAAATCGACTAAGTTTGATACTTGCAAGTCTCGTCTGTTTGAAAATAGATTCCTGATGCAATCTTAATGCCCAAGATCTTGCTGAAGTTGGTTGTTGAGAAAGAACCAGTTTGCGTCAGAGTCACTTGATGAATGGAAAGGACAAGGCCAAAGCCTGGCACGAGCTTAGGGTTTCCGGGAGCGTTTGTCTCACCGCCGCTCAGAATTCCAACAAACCACCGACATGGGCGGGTCACATGGAGTGTGGCCTTTAAGCCTGCAGATATTCACGCCTCTCAAGATGGGCTTGCCCAATTGGGAAGTCCGGAATCTCAAGTGGGAGTTCTGCGTTTTTATGGCTCTTTGTCTCTAAGCATGGTATTTTGTATATGTAATTCGCTGGAGTGTTGATGCAGAAATTAGCAATGATTCCCAGAACATCAATATGTTGCAGAGGTATCAACATGTAATATGCACTCTCAATTAGATAATCCAAAGATGAATTCATAGACACTAGCCATGGTAGATTTCCTTATATGAATGAGTGGTTTACGTACATAATAAATTAGTCTATAATAACAACAATTAATACACACAGCAATATATACACAATGGCCTGAAGAAATGTGTTCACATCAAAGAAGGTTTTCTATTCATTAATCCCAGTACAAAAGTTAGTTTCTTCTCCCTGTGCATTGGTCCTTTCCCCATGAGGAAACTGGAGGAGTTTGTCTGCCTGCATTCTTCCGGCATAAAACCAGTGAGATCCGCATTGTTTTACCATGGTTGATCAGTTGGGGATGGTTGTCCCACCGAGCCCTGGCATCCAGTCTTTGACTGAGGGGACTGTGACGATTTTTTAATCTAATGAATAACTGATTTGTTAAAACAAATGAAAAATTGTGTCAGATGGTCGCTACCGACAAAGGCTTCTATAATTAATAATTCTATAATTGCAGCTGCTTGGCTGGTGCATACAGAAATACACAACCTGGATGCTGTCACCTTTGCTTCATGGACTCTGCAATCAACTTTTTTGAGCCAATTACCTAAGACATAAATGTCATGTGACTGATTAGAACTCCTTGCAGGAGGCATGTGCATTTCACATTATTAATTCAGATTTGCTATTTAGTATCACTTCATGTGAGTGTACTGTATGTATGTATGCAAGTAAATAACTGGATATGTTATATATCCAACTTTTAAGATATAGCTCGGTGATACACTTTACATACCCTCCAATTCATTCTTCAGGCTGAATACATGTGTTATATTTTAAGAGATTGTGATCCAAGATGATAAAGCAATATGTAATTTATGATATATTGACCTGGTAGCATAATTCATAGGCACTACCAGGTTATTTAATATCAGACCAGCCATGTAACAGCAAACTAGACTAGGCAGACAAGGCTAAAGTAAAGAAGCTGCGAGCTGGAAGCTTATCTATGTGTCACCAGAACAGAGACATTCTGCTCATTGATTTGATCTTGAGGGTTGAAGGTGTGCTGAGATTTTCAATCAGACTGCTTATACCATACAACCCACACAATGAGACCCCTGTGCTTAAAGGAAGGATGACCAATGTGATAACAGTATACTTCACAAAGTGTGTGACTCACGAGTTGAAAAGCAAAATGACAGCCCTTTGTGCATGTGATTCAACACATATTTGTTGGAGGTTATCATGAAGGAAATGAACAGGGAGCAAAGGTTTTTCTTGCTTTTTTTTAACCTGCTAACGGTCAGCATCCTGATAGCGGGATGCCCTATCACATATTTTAGTAATCATCATAACTTAAATATCATTCGACAGCTTAAACACTTAAAATTCATCCTGTGAAAACCATTTTGAAATCGGACATTGCGTTACCATGGAAATGGTACTTTAAAACCTTTTAGTGGGCTCCTCCCCCTAGTGGGCGGTGTCAGGTGTCATATCAGAAAATTTACCACAATATTTTAGAATAAAAAAAATGTCTAATCTTGACAAACCATTGTTGGAAAGTTCTAACCTCCAGATTCCATGTCTGGTGACTACTTTGTGATAGAAGTAATATTGTGTCAGAAATCTATACATTTGTGACGGGAAAAAAAACTAAATTTCTCAGGAACCTTGATTTTTGTGATATCAACACTCACGAAGATGATAAAGGTAAAATAATCTTTAATATCCCCACAGAAGGTAAATCCACAAGAGGAAGGCATAGCACACATGAAAACATAGACGATATCTGACAAACACTAACTGAACAGACAGGAACTTAAAAACACAGGCAAATTCAGATAATTAACTAGACACAGGTGAACAGAATTAAATAATCGCGGTACAAGGGAAACTAGTCCGTAAAATGAGAAAGAAAACACCCAACAAACTAAAAAAAAAGGTCCCCCCCCGTGATAGTGACAGTAACTAAACCCTCTCCACCAGGTGTGTCTTTTGCTAGGAACGAAGCCGTACAAAGGTGGAGACAGAGGGACTTAGGGAGAAAAGGGTGGAGTTGGTATGGTACCAGGGGATGGCAAAGGGTAGGCAGGAAGCAGGCAGTGACCAGGGTGGCGGCTGACGGAGGGAGGAGCCACGGAGGAATCAGGAGGAACCATGGCGGATCAATGGAGGGAGGTAGCCAGAGGGATCAGATGGAGGGAGCAGCCAGGATGTAGACAGGAGGGATTTTGAAGCAGAGTAGCCAGGCCGGACCCAGACCGCATCCAAAGTTTACAGCCCATGGTGTCGCGGATGGAGGTAGGAGCCTTGGTGGAGGAAGGGCTGACGACTCCAGGAGGCCGACTGAAAGTGGTGGAGCAGGTGGGAGAGGAGCCCGGGGTGGAGACAAAGAGCCGATAAGCCAGGGCGACTGGGAGAATCTGGAGGGCCACGGCGGAGCAGATGGCTCAGGCGAACGAGGCGTAGGCAGGGATCCAGAAGGCCGCAGTGGAGTCGGAGCGACAGAGAACTAAGGAGGAGCTGGAGGGAGGGAGGAGCCCCACTGAGCAGTTGGACATATCGACATGCTCAGCCGGAGGAGTTGAGTCCCTGATGCGATGGCAGTTCGACGACTGTACCAGCTGAGGCCGTGGACTGACGGGCCACTGTGGAGAGGAGGGAGCTAGGAGCCATGGTGGAGCCTCTGGGTCGACGGGCCGAGGCGGAGTCTGGGACTCAAAGGATGGAGGAGGAGAAGAGGGATCCTCCAGCCACGATGCCGATGGAGACTGGCAGACCCGTGTCGAACCCACATCACTGATGGTGGGCTGAGGGTGAGCAGAGGGACTGATAGGGGACAGCGGAGGTGGTGGTGAGGACTGATGAAGAGTGAAAAGTGAACTGATTGAGTTTTTAAGCAGTCCGGGGGCTCAGGGATGGTGTGTGCTTTTCGGAATAAAAGTCTATTAAATCCCCTGAGTCCTTCCCCAGCTCACCCTCAGCGGTGGTACAGTGGGCGGGACTTTCCTCCACTCCCTCGCTCTCCACTGTACAATCCTCCGTCGTGGGCATTGTTGCCGGCACACGCACCTGGTCAGACGTTCCATGAGGCTCTGGCGATCCTCAGCTCGGTCGTTCCATTAGGTGATGGCTCGTCTCGTCGGTCGCGGTGGGCTCTGGCTGTTGCTCCACACAGCGGGGTGGTATTTGTCTGGACTCTGAGTCCGGAGTGGGGCAGGTGAGTTCCTCATCAGTGTGGCAAGGGAGGTCAAGGGAAACATGAGGAAAGAAAACAATCTAAAAGTCCATGATAGCGACACTTAGACATATGGTTTTGATTTTATAGCATTTTTTTGTAAAATATGTATTTGATATAATTTTTTTTTTAAGTACAGTACATTTTCTTTACAGTAAACTTAAACTTCCAGAATTTTTTTATACTTTCATTTCTTGAAATTATTGCCTTCTTTAAAATTAGGTCTTAGGTCATTTAAGTTCGGAAAGTGCATTTTGACATCTATGTTCAAAAAGGGGAGGTGACAGTTAAAGGTATAGTTCACCTCCAGTTGCTGGTCCCCATTGACAGTGTTTTTTTTTTTTTTTCTTCTTTCTTTCTTTTTTTTTTTTTATTTGTTTGTTTGTTTTTTCCATACTATGGAAATCAATGGGGACCAGCAACTGAAGGTGAAATATCCCTTTTAGAGGTTAACGTTTTTACAATGTTTTATGGATTTTTTCATTCATCTAACCATATAACCATAAAAAACTAGAGTTGTGGGGTACTGTATATCAAATTCTAATTTACTCTAATTAGATATTTCTAAATGCTTTTGAATGCATCATCCAGCACTAATCTCAAACTCTTGCTCTATCTCTCCTTGTCTTGGCAGAGTGAGTGATATGCCGGTGGGCTATAGGTGTCAGTGGATCATTCGACAGCTTTTGAGGCCTAGCTGGGAAGAAGGATGATTCATCTCTTCTGGAGACAGAGTTACTGAACTGACTGGCTGCTCACTAACCAGCCAGAAAAAAGGAGAGCAAGAGTCATGCAGATTTACACACTGAGGGCCTTTTGGATGATAGTGTCTTGGCCTCTCACTGACATTTCCATCAGAAGGATCAGATGACAGAATGATAAAGCCAGGTTACTGTTACTTATCCATCACTAGGTGTAAGGATCTGGTGTCAAAGATAGCCAAACTTAACGTAATTCATTGATTCACAGGAGAAATTTACAGCTACAGGCAGTTTGTCATATACAAAGAGCCGTCTTCTGATAAAAGACACCCACATACTGAAAAGATGTTGCATAATCTTTCAGGCACAAGCACAAGCATTATGGTGGTAGAGATACTATCACAACCGTAACATATAACATAAATGCTACAAAAGTACTAAGACTTCCAAAGGTTGACCAGAAACCTACTCACACAAGACTCTCTAGTCTCTCAAGTCAAATAAGTGAAGAAAATCAGTCATCAGTAGACAGCAGGGGCATACATTTCAAGTGTTATTTAACTAAATAAAACAAAATAACAGAATTATTTTTTTTAAAGAAAATCAAAATTCTACCAGGCCATATGAGAATGTTTACAGAGTGCCTTGTTAGAGGGGGGGGTGCTTGGTTTACCATAATTTTACTAGAGCTATGCACATTCTGAGTATGACAAGAATAGCAAATATGAAAAACTGCATAATTTAGGTAATTTTACTGATTATTTGACCTAAAAGGTTTTGAAAATAATATGTGAGAGTAATTTCATCACTAAGGAGGGGGGGGGGGGGGGGGTGGGGAACACAGAAGTACTGGAATTTGCTTTTATATTTAGATATTTGTTTCATTTATCTGCCATAAGTTGAATTGCATAACAGAGATGTTCATATCGATCTCTGTTTCATATTTAATCTCTATCTCTATCCCTTTCTCGTTTTCTCACTATTTCTTTGAAGTCATTGGTGAATATTTTACTTTTAAAGATCAAGGCAAAACATTTGGGCGACATCAAATGAAGTACCATGTTTTTTCCAATGTTAATAAAATATGCATCAAATAAGTTAAAAACTTCTTTGAATGTTAGGGGAGGTTTCTAGACTGTTTTTGGAATGTTGTACTGTGATGTAACCTAACTCCAAACAAAATGCAATGTTGCGTAATGTTGAAAAAAAATGTTTGTGACTTTAAAAGCAGAAAACAAATTTGAAAACAATATAACAACAAAACAAAGCTTTTGTAACAGAGCATGTGTTAGAATCAGAATTAGCTCTGAGCCCCTGCTGGTGTGTCTGATTTTGAGAGTCAAAAAGCGCTGTTAGACTTGGGTAAACTGAAGTGTCAAGGTGTAGTGCTCTATGTAGATGAGGGAAAGAGAGAAGCTGTTTGCATGTCTGCAGGGATGAGTGTAGTATTCACAGAGCATCTGTCACGCATACTCACAGCTAATCACCAACATACGGCCTCTCCGCAGTCAAACACAAGCACATAGCTTGATAACTGTGAAACCCACACCAGCATACACACATCAAATGCTGCTTATCGTATATATGAATCAGCAACACAATACATCAACAGAAAGGGAAAAAAAAGAAAAAAGTTTATTTGCTGAAAATTCACATAAATTCATTTATCAGATGGGTTTTATCTGAAATCACAGGAGAGAAAATCAGAAATGAGGTCTATTTAACTTCTCAGTTGTTTTCCCCAGACAAAAATAAGATTAAATGGACAACAAATAGGGACATTTCCTAAAATGTCATCCTTCTTAGAGTTTTCTCCTGAGAAAGCCAGAGTAATATTAGAAAAGATCTCAACTACACTCTAAATGCATGGAAGTTGGCGGGGGGGGGGGGGGGGGTGACTTTTAAAGTCAGATATTTCTATATGAGCATCTTTCACAACTTCTCCCAGGACCAAATAATTTGAGTTGCTATCCGTATTGACTTTATACACTTACTGTATGTTAATCCATCCAAAGGTATTAAAAAAATACTTAAACATAACTGAGAACTCCGTTAAGTGTTGTGAGGTATGAAAGAGTGAAAGACAACATTTGAAAAACACAAATTTCCTCTGGGAAACAACTAATGGGAAAAATCTGATAAATATCAGCTAGTATCAAAGGCCTTTAGTGTTATGGTCAAGGTGACTTTCCTGTGGGTCCACAAACAGTTGTTACTTTTGTTGGTATAGTCGTAAGAGTTGTTACTTTCAGGTCAAAGGATCTATTCTAAGATCTCTTCTAAAAATATATGATGTGTGTGTGAAATCTTTGGTTGCAATGGAAACATTGTCGTCATTATCCAGTGACAAGTGTCCTGAATTCACCTTCTGCTTGGCAGAAGTCCGTCTTTTGCCATCCTCATCTCCTAATTCCATTACAGCATTACGGCTAAAGCACATGGGCCACGGAAAAACATTGCCACAGGATCAATCACAGTCTACACGATGTACA
Source organism: Sinocyclocheilus anophthalmus (assembly GCA_018155175.1). Lineage (NCBI taxonomy): Eukaryota > Metazoa > Chordata > Actinopteri > Cypriniformes > Cyprinidae > Sinocyclocheilus > Sinocyclocheilus anophthalmus. Next base: position 136,956 of record JADLZN010006385.1, on the reverse strand, counting down.
CATTCCTGCCGCCCCCTGCTCCCCCCGTGTCAATGTGTTACTCCAGATCCTGAGTAAAGTGCTGTACTATTCCTGAGTAGCTTGAGTTGGTAAAATGAATGAATGAGGGAACAGGTGATAGATAGATAGATGGCAACACAAGGCCAGTCAAACTGTGGCAATAACATGTTTGTTTGACAGCAGTGCATGCTTAAATCTCTGACTGCAAACATACAAGGGCACAAGGTAGTTAACCACTGGGAATGAGCAAACTAAATGATTTGATATTTAAAGAAGTCAATGTCAAAGCAGACTTTTGGACATGTTTGTCATGACTGAAACTAGAACATTTCCCAGTTTATTTCACTCTTCTCTGCAATACTTGATTCTGATTGGTTAATCAATTGACACTAAACTGTAGAATTGGCCATATTGTACACACCATGATATATTGCGCAAATTATGGGAGTAACTTCTGTAAACAATCAGCGACTTGTTTGAAGGTGAGCTTTATGAATGCAATAATAAGCATTCGCAAAAACTGAGCATGAGTGTCATTATTCTCCTCACTCTTTAAACATAAAGCATAAAAAATGACTCTTAAAAGTGTAAAAATATAAACAAATTACTTTCAGCAGATCGTGAGCAACCCCAACAGCTCAGATGAGATTTCCCCAGCAATATTACAGACTATACGCAAATCTGTATTATGTAACTTGTATGCAGAGTTAATCAAAAATCATTAAGTGTTCCCGTGTTCATTAACTGAAACACTGTTGGATATTTCAAAGTGCTTTCCATCATTTTGACAGATAACATATTGTGTTACCCCATTTTAATAAACATTGATTAGAAGTAGAAAGGGGGAAAAAAAAGTTTTAAAGCACTCACATGAGTGAGGATTTAAAGAGAAAAACAAGATTATTAGTGCATTCCAGTGAATTATTCATGGGATGATGTTTATTAAAATGGTTGAAAGCAAAGCACAAGTGCACAGTATCTGCTGTCATTTTCATATTGTTACAGCAGAGTACAAAGAAAAAATTAAATAATCAGGAGGAACGCAGCACAGCTGACTGAAAAGAGCTCCTGCTACAGATTCTTGTGATACCAGTGTCAAGAATAAAACCAAGCATTACATAATTTTCAAGATGGATGAAAATGAAGCATGATATAAAATCTCATTCAGTCAAAGTGATGGCTAATGATTATTTATAGAGCAACCTTATTATTTGAAATGATTTATTTCAGTCATTTTGGGCGGCAGTAACCCAAGTCCCAAAATGCCACCCATATTTTAAAATGCAGGCTTGTTCTGAAAAAATAAAAAAAGTAGAAAGAGGAAGTGTGTACCATTTTTGTTTGTTTGTATGTACTGTATGTTTGTTTAAAACAAGCAGTTGGTCAAGAAGTGGTTTGCCTGCCTGCTCACGTGACATTGACTTGACTACCAAGTTTTATTAAACCATTCTGACTGTTTAAGAACAAAAGTTTATGTCAAAACTTGGAGGAAGTGAACTGCCCTCAATTTATTCTTAAAACAAACTTTGCCTAGATAATGATATAAGATCTAAATACATGTATTTACTTGCACATGTACTTTTTTATTAAATATCTAATTGTGAATTGGTTAACCTTTTGACACTAAACTCAAATGTCAACTAATGGAAAAGGAACAGGAATTCATGGAATCGGTGGACTTCATCAAACTAGCCAAAGTATTTTATGAACACACAAGTGGCAGAGAAAACACATCCAGGCTCAATACGTGCTTATACCTACATTTCTGCAAAAAAAAAAAAAAAAATGGCTATACATATGAATTGCTGCAGTTTTCAGTTGAAATGAACACTAGAGGCAGTAAAACTCTGACACCTTTTATTTCTTTTCACACAAATTGTGATTTACAGGGCCTTGCTTTGATTAAGAAAGCCTAATTTTCGCACAGTTCCTTGCATAATATTATATTATGACTTCAAAACAATTTTAACATGCTGCAAGATTTGAAAACTGACACTTTTAAACCCACTGTATAGCTGCACATGTATGGGTTTTCTAACGCATTAGGTTTGCTCGGTAGCTCACACAATATGACGGCGCACTTGTGAGGTGAAGTGTTCCTGTATGAATCCTGAGAAACTATGGTTTGAAATGTAGCTCAAAACTGTATAGAAGGAAGTTAAAATAGCATGGTTGCATCAGCGAATGCATTTTTATATCACTTTTGCTTTCGTTAACACTATCAGGTAGGTTTAGGGTTGGGTTTGGTGTTTTCCAACACGATAGAGCATTAACCTTTTAGCGACACTCCCCGGACATTTGAATTCTGAACTGCCGCGATACCTGTACCAATGTAATAAAAACATGACTACGATCACATATTGCACGTTTTAGAGCCACTCACTGGACATTTCACTTTAAAGCTGCCGCAAAAGCAAGGTATGTAATATTGGTGCAGAAACGTCGCCACAAGCACATATTTCCAATGAGCTTGGGTTGGAGAATACTGAAAGTACTGTATTTTTTCAGAATTCCGAAAATTCAGAATTGATGGAAAACTGTGGAGTTCTGCATACATGTTGGCCTGGCCATGGGCGGTGTTGTGAGTAGTGGACTACATGTGACTGATACACCGAGACAAATCTGGCTTCAGCTGATGTCCGGTTGCCAGTGATCAGTCTTTAGTAGCCTTTGGCTCTGTTTCAGTGCCTTTTAATCAGAGCCAACATGCTGTGAGTGCTGTGATGTCATCCCATTCATCACACTTCTGACCGCTGGTCAACCGATCGGAAATCTGTCAGATCTTCAGTATTGGTGCCGGCCATTATAAAACATACTGGGCAACTAATTTGATGCTTAAAAAGAACACATACACACAAACACTAATATGGCAGATTATTCAGGGTGTTGTTGAAAATAAATTGTTTCACTGATAGATGATGAAGCTCTCATGGAACACTGGACTAATCAGGCTATGAGTGATTTGCTTTCATCCCTGTGTATCCTCTTCTTCCTCTCTTTGTAGATGCGATAGCTAGAGGAGCCAATCCGTCATGGTTAATTATAAACAAATGACAAGAATGAGACTGTTGCATCTTGGATGCTCATTCTTTTGTCTCAAATGTCTTGTACATCATGTTGCAAGCTGTCATGTAGAATAAGAGCATGGCAATAATGCACAGGCTTTAGTAGTTACATTTTTTCTGGAAGAAATGCAAAAACTTGCTGTTGTGTTCACAGCTAAACCCGAAAGGCAACACTGTGAACTCTAATAAACCGTATATGTAAAATAACCCCTGACTCCACATGAAACTCAATCGGAACTAAAAGAAACCTAAATGCTTTACTTAGCACTGTGTAACTGTGTGAAGAAGAGACACATGACTTGCTTGAATATTGGAGAAAGAGCTCATACGATTACAAACACAGGACAGAGGCGTCGCAGTTCTCCAAAAGTAGTTACGGAAAAAATACATTTGAGGTGTGCTGTATGCCTTTCGGAAATATTACAATGAAATTTGGGACATTTTTTACCTACACCTTAGGCAGCACAAATAATGATTTTTTATTGTTCTGCACAGACAATCCATTCTGAATCTAGTGGAGGCTGGAAGCTTTTTAATCTCCGGCTTCATTTCCTATCTCAGTAACCATTTAGAAAAGTTCCTCGCAGCTTTGTGATCTTGTTACAACCCTGGGGAAGTGAGCAAGCGATAGCACTGTGCTGTAATAATGAATTATTATTTCAAGACTGTGCATTTCTGCACAGCAAGTGGACTTTTTCAGGGTAACAAAGGGGTTTTTACATCAGATAAAATGGTTTTCCTCTCTGCTCGGCATTGGAAAACGTTCCCCAGACTAATCAGGTTAAGTAAGGAAAATCCCCGCCTTGGCAACACCTACAGCCTCTGATCCTTCTTGAAAACATTCTTGAACCACTGAGCCACAGTCACTGGCCTTTGATCTGCAGCGTAAACTGCAAATGCAATCTGAAATTTAGATTCCTTCGGTGTTTGATCTGATTCCAGCAGCTACTGATGTGACTGACACAATGATAAATGTGATATCGGCGCTAGAGGTTCTTAGATTGGCCTTTATAGGTTAAGAAGGGAGCAACGGTGTTGATGCTATTGGTTTGGTTCCTGAGAGAAAATGAGAACTAGATGAGGAAGTACCCCACTAAAGGGCTCCAATACCCACTGTCCAACTTGGTTTTGATCTGGATGTCAAACCTACCTAGCGCGTTCCCTGAAATCTTGCTCTCTTTTGTCGGTGGTATTTCACTCATCAATGAAGAAAGAAAGAGGGATGACAGACTGAATGGCTTTTCTGACTTTTCTCTTCCATTCCCTGTCACGGATTGTAATAGACTGAAAAAGGTACAGTTCATGAAGTAATGTACTTTATGTAACTGTTCTGCCTCTGAAAACTGACTAGTATGACACCACAATGATCATTAGTTTTTTTTTTTTCAAATCATGATTCCAAAATCATGTAAGACATAACATGAAGATATACCATTGTCAACTCAACATTAAATGTTATTCACAACCCATTTTACTTGTAAAAGCATATTTCACAGTAGAAAAAAAGTAATGGAGCATACTGTACAGTGAAACAGTGCAGCCAGGTGGCAGGAATTTATCCAACATGCATTAAGCTAATTACATGTACTGGTTGAAATCTGTCAGGATTCATTAAAAATTATAGTTCCCCCCCTCCCATAAGTATTCATTCTTATGTTGTACCAAAGTTGATTACTTCAGTATAACACTAAATAAGACTCTTTTACCTTTCCTTGCATGCTTTAAAACATGACATCCATCCATTTCGAATCAGTAGCCGAATCATCTGGTTCATTCCAAAAACCAAAACAATGAGTTCATGATTCAAACATCCCACTCTCATGAACGCTCTAGGTTAGCCGAAGTTCAGATTTCCAGTTACAAATGTATATTTCAGTCATTCCTGATAGTAAACTTCCAATACTTGCAATATAGAGTCATATGGATCAATTATGATACTTTTTATGATTATTTAAATCCTTTTTAAAAGTTGGCAGCGCCGCTTAAGTTGCATGGCGACCATGACTAAACAATGCGAGATTTTAACCTTGGTTTGATTTAGTCCTTTAAGATTTTGGATGACAGTGGAGGTGATTGTGGTTCTGCAGTGAACTGACTGGATCATTTACATACAGAATGGAGTGATGGATAAACAAAGTGCTGCTGATATTTGCTTCTTTAAATCAAAGGTGTCAAAACGCTGTTCCAGCCCAATTTCACCCTTGCATATTTAGAATTACCATTATTACTTTTGAGTGAATAAGACTTAGTATTGACGAGACTTAATAAGTGCAGATTCGTTTTATATTCCGCTCACAAGTTGAATAAAGACCACTGCTATTTGCTGAATACCAATTCTGATTGATGTGCTCTGTATGCAAATTATATGACTAATGCAACTGGTTTTGCTTCAAGACACTGATTTTACATTGGATGCCAAGTGGCGACCCAATCCAGTACCGTAATTGTTGTACAAAAGTGAACAAAATGTCTTTGAAATCAAAGATTGAAACACAGCTTTGCCTAGACCAGGGTATCAGTTCGGTCCCTAGACCACAGTCTTGCAGAGTTTCAGCTCCCCCTGAAAACAAAACTCACCTGCCTAAGCCTTAGTAATCCTTAGATATTGATAGCTTGTCCGGTGTGTTTTTTAGGGTTGGAGCTGAACTCTGCGGGACTGCGGCTCTCTAGGACCGAACTTGCCTACCCCTGGCCTAGACCCAACAGTATGCTCTTTTTCCCCCTCAAATTTCCTGAATATGTAATTTTGATGGTTTAATTATCTAGGTAGCCAATAATTCATGACTCAAACAAAACAATTGCAAAAATGCAAATTGTTCCGTCGACCTAAAACATTATTACTAACACTCTTATCTAGGTAGCCAATAATTCATGACTCAAACAAAACAATTGCAAAAATGCAAATGGTCCGTCAGACCTAAACAACAAACTTGATCCTAACCAGTCAGGTTTCAGGAGTGGCCAGTCAACTGAGACTGCGCTACTGTCAGTCACAGCAGCCTTGCGGATTGCAAAAGCTGATTCAAAATCATCAGTTCTTATTCTGCTGGATTTTTCTGCTGCTTTTGACACTGTCAATCATCAGATCCTCCTGTCTGCCCTTTCTTCACTGGGCATCACAGGGATTCCACTTTACTGGTTTGAATCCTATCTCACTGGTGGGTCTTTCAGGGTGTCTTGGGGAGGGAGGTATCCAAAGCACATCAACTGATCACTGGGGTTTCCTCAGGGATCAGTTCTTGGACCCCTCTTCTTCTCCATGTACACTACATCACTGGGTCCCATCATACAGGCACATTGCTTCTCCTACCATTGCTATGCTGATTACACACAGCTATATCTCTCGTTTCAACCAGATGATCCAACGTTAGCTGCACGGATCTCAGGCTGCCTGGCAGATATCTCGGCATGGATGAAAGAATATCACCTGCAGCTCAACCTGGCAAAGACTTAGCTTCTTGTCTTCCCTGCCACTCCATCTCTACAGTATGATTTTTCCATCCAGTTAGGTTCTTCTACAATTACCCCACCAACTTCGGTCAGAAATCTTGGTGTAACTTTTGATAAACAGCTGACCTTCAAAGACCACATTGCAAGACCGCTCAAAAAAAACAAAAAAAAAAAAAAAAAACAAAAACAATCCTTGCAGTTTGCATTGCACAACATACAAAGATCAGGCCCTTTCTAACGGAGCATTCTGCACAACTTCTTGTCCAGGCCCTTGTCATTTCTAGGCTTGACTACTGCAATGCTCTTCTGGCTGGACTCCCATCAAGCACAATCAAACCTCTTCAAATGATTCAGAATGCAGCGGCACGACGGGTCTTCAACGAGCCCAAAAGAGCCCAAAAGTTACACCTCTCTTTATCTCCTTGCAATGGCTACCGGTTGCGGCCCGAATCAAGTTCAAGACATTGATGCTTGCATATAGAACAGCCACAGGCTCAGCACCCGCCTACTTCCACTCACTACTACGAATTTACTTCCCCTTCAGAAGTCTGAGATCCGCTATTGAGCGACGCCTCGTGGTACCATCACCGAGAGGCTCAAAATCACTTTCCAGAACATTCTCGTTCACCACTCTTGGCTGGTGGAACGATCTTCCCACCCTTATCCGGAATGTTGAATCCCTGACAATTTTCAAGCGACCGCTGAAAACTCATCTCTTTCGAAGCTACTTTACTTCATCATAAAAAAAAAAAAAAAAAATTCTCTTTATTTATTCCTTCTCTTTCTATCTTGTACTTATTTGAACAATGTCTAAGAACTTGGTATTACAACCACTTCTTGTGTCTGTTTGCCTCTTTTAAGAAGAATCGCTTTATGTAACCCCCAATTGTAAGTCGCTTTGGATAAAATCGTCTGCTAAATTACTAAATGTAAATGGTAAAAAATGCAAAACAATTATAGAAATGTCTTCATTCTCAAATTGATTTAGTTGTACTTTCCTTAACCTTGCATAGTTTTGTTAAAGTCTGCATGAACCGGAAGCTGCTGCTGAAATGTGTAGTGACGTATTTCCACCTGAAACGGAATATTGAATAGATGGCGTCATTTTATTTTTGCGCTCCTACTCTCTGTCTCTTACTCATAGCAATCTAATGGTTAGAGGAGTGTTTAAGCATATTCTCCCCAAGCCGTCAAACTGACGTCATCAGAGAAGGAATGCCATTCCAGAGCGGAAGCAAATGTTCAGATTTTGATTAAAAATTACCAAGACAAACTATTTTTTTCAGCAGATTACCTTGCATGGATTAATTGTTCACATCAAGACTAGCAATGTGCGCTAATAAAGTAAATAAAGTCAGGCGGACTTTAATGGTTTTAGAGTATGAAGAGATGTCAATCAACATATTCATGGTAGAATATGCCTAGTTTGACAAGCTATAGTCACAGACCAATTTCTGCCAAAATTCTATTGAGTTTGTTTGGACAAACAACTTTTTACAGTATGTCAGTAAGAGACTGGAAGTGTTTTCTCCTTCAATTCTGGGTCATGACCCAACACTTCTAATGGAGACAATTTAATTGCATATAGCTGATCATTTTCTATTTATTGACAGGATTCACAGTAATGGCTACATGATTCCCAAACGGTGTTTCTATTCTCAAGGTCAGTTTGGTGCCTCCCACATCTGAGTTTAATATGGCTTTAAATAGAAATATTGAATCAGTAACCCTCCTCTGCATGTATAAATCACTGGCATCAGACGTCAGACTATGCATTTGCTCAGCCATCATCCCCCAAATCCTGAAAATGGTTGGCTTGCTAGTTGTAAATAGGGTCAAATAAAAGGGCTATATTCTGAATGACAACAAGGCACAGAGAGTTACAGGCATTTGGTTAATGAACTCCTTTTAAAGTGAGCTTCTGTGTCATACTGACGATGATAGAGAGAAAGAAATCTGCCTCTTTCCTCTGAAACTTCCCACGTTTCAAGGGTGTGGAATGAAATTAGATTTTAATTGAACGGCAATAAAACGAGGAAGAGTAGTTAATGTAAATTACTCATCCCTTGCTCTCAAAGTGCTTGTTGCTGCTAATATGGCTGTGAAGTGGTCAAATGATTGGAGTGACTCTGGTGACAGTTAAGTGAAGCTGTAACCTTTGATTGCCCTCAAATCTTATTTTACTTTATTTTTGGGCTTTTGCATCATTCCATAGACAGCCAAATGAAGAATGACAGGAAATTGTTTGGGAGAGAGGAGGACAAATGGGATCAGGACATATCACAAAACTAGATTTGACCCTGTGACACCCATATGAGCACCACAACTCAGTAGCACACATATTAACCACTTCCAAAAAGAACAGTTGTTCATTACTGCACTTCGCAATGGCTGCTAAAATGGCTCTAAAATATTTTTTAAAATCATAAATAAGCTCTCCCTTTAGACGTGTTTTATGAAAAATGTGCTTCAGAAAGTCTTTTGTGTTCATCTGAAGAGAGAGGGGGAAAACGTATACAGGTTCTGGAATGACATGAGAGAAAGTAGATTCTGACATGATTTAAATTTTTGTCTCCTTGATGGCCAAGTCAGTTCATTCTGCAGCCATCTTGGTTTTCTTTTTTGTCCATCAAATGTACATGCTTACAGGATGGGGCTGTTGAATGCTTAATTCTGATTGGCTGATAAACATTCTAAGGTGTGCAATTATCTTTCAAGAAACACACAGCTAAAGTAGTTTAAACCAGTTCTTGACCGCATTACAGTTAAAATATTTTAGTCATTTCAAAGGTACTTTTAGCCTACAACAGCAATCGAACTAAAACCCATAAATACACTGAACAAGAAAACAAAATGATAGGTAACAGGAAAACAATGACAAACAGCTTCCATGTTTTCCCCACTAAATTACCTTACGCAGATGATTAGCTCAAAAAATATCCCCAGATTTGGGCACTCGTGCGCAACAACAAGTGGCACACTTCTAGGGTTTTTTGGATGGTAATGAATGGAAATGTTAATGGCTGCTCTCATCAGATACTAAAGATCATCTCCAAAAGTGTTGCTACGGTTGTTTCAGGTCAGGTTTTTTTTTTTTTTTATCTAGTACATGTCCCACGACCCCATAATCCCTCCCATAAATAAATAGTGTAGATCACGTCATGATCATAAATCTGATCATGTAGGCCTATGTGTTTATGTAAGTGTGTCTTCACCTCACAAGTGGTCTACACTAACGCAAAAGTTCATTTAAGGACAGCAAAGCCATTTTCTGTGGTGCAAGTATACTTATCCATGTAGCTATCAGACAAGATTGTCTAGCACATAACAAGTGCATAATGAGATTAGAAGATCTGCAGATCTTAACGATCGCAGATCCATGGTCTTATCCTTCTCTTAAGGGGCAAATGCTTGGGCCCATTTAGACAAACACTCTTAAATTGGCCCATCCATCCACAATCTTTGAATTAAATGGTTTCACATCCAGCGCAACTTTTGTGGCTAGTGTCTTCTTTCACCTTTAAAACACATTGACAGTGATTTATTCCCACTTGTCTGTATGTTACCATAGCAACCACTATTTGAAAGCTGCAGGAAAAGCATGTACTCCTGCAATGTCACACAAGCCCAGGATTATGGATACCAGCTAACTTGGCCAAAATATAACAACAAATCTGGCACTTGTACAGTGATAATCATGTTGTGATGTGTCCTTTATGTTCTGAGAGTGTTTGGGCACTATAGGCAAATTCATAATGGGAGACATATTATTCATTTTTTATGACTAATCTGATCTTTTGGTATGTGTCCATTAAGTTCTGAACAGAAAATAATTAATAAAATTAGATGAAAATTGGTGCCGTGACCCGGATGGGAGTGAGGTACAGGGGGTGAGTGTAATGACAGCCAGCTAGTAAGAGCTGCATGGGTAAACCTCACTCCCCTGATCTCAAAGCCCGCTAGGCGGACAAAGCTCCGGAATTGGAAAAAAAAAACCAAATCCATCATTAAAGCATTTTAACTTGTTCCTTATTTAACAAATGTTCAAATGTTGTCAACTTATTTTTGGATCAAGAGTCATCAAAACGTCTCAGGTTACTTATGTAACCATGGTTCCCTGAGTAGGGAACGAGACACTGCGTCCTCTAGGGGTCGCTATGGGGAACGCCTCGTCGTGACCCGTGTCTGAAGCATACATTGAAAAACAAACCAACTCGTTGGCCGGCGACAGCCATGACGTCACTACCGGTGCGACAATAGTATAAATAGGTGCCGGGAGCACACATCATTCACTTCTTCTTCTGAAGCTTGCGTCCGCAGCATGGCTAGAAACCTAGAGGACGCAGTGTCTCGTTCCTACTCAGTGAACCATGGTTACCTAAGTAACCTGAGACGTTCCCTTTCAAAAGGGAACTCCACGCTGCATCCTCTAGAGGGCACTAGGGGAACGGTATACCCACGCCGCCATACTGAGGGGAGTGCAAGCCAGAACCATGGCGAGCACTAAGTACCAACTCTACCATATTGCTATGGGAGTCGCCCCTGGGACGTTAGACGGCTGTCATTGACGTTATTCCCTACGGCCAAAGGCTTAGGCTACATACCCCAAATACTTACCTTTTAGGGCCGGAACTCCTGGGCCCGGGTAGAGCTCAAGGCTTGGAATCAGGAATAAATATCTTTAAGGGGATACGACCAAGTGCCTAAAATCGTACCAGGTCTTGGCCTGTCACCCAGGGGCTACCGCACGTTTGTCTTTGTATGTGCTGAAGGAACTGTCTCAACATACCCCTAGTAGCAACACCCTGTTAAAGTAGGATACATAGGTGGAGTGGTGCCCAAGGCGGAACCGGGTTTTTAAACCACTCAAAAAGAGCACGAAGTATTTGCGCGTAGCTCTTACCATACAGGATGTTAGAAAAGTGGGCAAAGCATAACGTGCACCCTTACCACTATGTGGATTTTAGAAAGTGCACACGTATACCATTTATGTGTATTTTAGAAAGTTCAACAAAGACGTCACATGTACACTTACCATAACATGGATTTAAAAAATACCATTCTAAGGGGTTCTCGTGGCACTCTGAAAAAGCAGCCCTTAGATGGAAATGGTGCATCCCAAAACGTTATGTTTGAGAAGTCATCAAGTCAATCTACGGCTATAATGCTGGAGTGGCTAGCATTAAATCTGTAGCTGAGGGAGCAAACACCCAGCTCTCAAACAAGAGGGGAGCTCGACCTACCGCATGTCCCAATGCTGGAACAGCTAGCAATAATTTACTTAGCTGAGGGAACAACACACCCAGTTCTCAGTTGAGAAGGGAGCTCTACCTACAGCGTGTTCCAATGCTGGAACGGTTAGCAGTAAGTTACCTTGCTGAGGGAGCACAACACCCAGCTCTCAACGAGAGGGGCTCGACCTACAGCACGATCATTAGAAATCAGAAGGATAAGCGTACTGCAAGCTAGCCAAACACTCAACATGTCAGGGATGTAGAGGAAGGGCCTAAATCGCCTGATGCTGCTGGTTCCAGGTTGCGCGGAGAAACGAGAACTCAACTCTTCATGTGATATGAGAACTCAGAATCAGATGTCATAAGCTTTTGCTCATTCCAGGTAACCCTTTCATGAAAGGGGAGCAGTGCTAAACATTACCACGAGGACAGCCCATGTAGCGAGGAATCCAACTCCTCAGAGAGTATTAAACGCTCGAAAGAAAACACCATACTCACAATAACTCTCAATGGTTCGTGGGGCGTTTGCTAGAACACACGATAGAGACCCTATTGATGGAGCCAGTACCGGGTCTAAATCAACTCAGAGAAAGGGAACGAGGCTAATATCGCGTAACCCTTACCATACAGGATTTCAGAAAAGTGGGCAAAGCATAACGTGCACACTTACCACTTATGTGGATTTGTAGAAAAGTGTGCAAAGCTTAACATGTGCATTTACCACTTATGTGGATTTGTAGAAAGTGCACAAAGCTTAACGTGTACACTTACCATAGTATTTGGATTTTAGAATTTTCCAAGCATCTGTTTACAGATACCCGGAAGAACTGGGCCAAACGGGAGAGGCAAGCTCAAATACAACCCTCTAAGGTGAGGGGAGCACTGTCTGAGACAGCATTTACACAGGAAGGTTTCTCGTAATGCCACCTATACCTCCCGCTCAATGCCTCAGCAAGAGGGGATATCCTGGTGATCGGGAAGTCCCTCAGGGCGACCCAGATACGGTAGACCAGTCAGGGTAGCATGAAAGCGTAACCCCAGCCCGGACGTCCAGGAAATTTTTGCAGTGACGCGCCGGGTGCCTGATGATCTCGAAGGCTCCCGCAGAAGCCTGTGTTTTGGCTGCATGATCCAGGAAGTATGAAGCCGAAACCCGGCTTTTCTTACCGTCTGGACATATATCGAAGAGTGAAATAACACTGCAAGTCGAGCAACTGGTTTCTGAACCCAGCAGAGGGGGTGCCCATCGATGACCTACCCTAGAAAGGGACAGAAACACACAGGTCCCGGGAAACACTGCAAAGAAACTAGCAGAAGGGTTATACACACAACCACCAGCTCATTAGATACATATATATATTCATATATACATATTTTAGACATGGATCGTACTCATCCACCATGTTTCCCGCGTCGGAGCTCTGTCCGAAGGAGCCTCTAGACCGGACCATCAGTAAGTTGGTCACTGTGAAGCCATAGAACCAACCGAACTTAATAGGTCCAGCATAGGAGACAATAATGCAGGAAATTTCCCACCTAACATCGGTCAGGTGGAGAGATGGTGGTTAAAAGGGGAATTAGGAAGGTGAAGATAAGGGCAGATGAATGATACTGAGGTATCACTCTGATCCGGACAAAAGCGCTGACGCCGTCTGTATCACATCCCTTAGGTCTTTTACTTACCTTCTTTTGACCCGCGATTCTTCCTACCCCTACTTGTGGGCGGGGGAGGAGCGCGAGCCGCAACATTAGTCTTCTGTGCTTGTCTCTGATCCTCAAACCGAGACGGGCTAGGACCCCTGGGTTGTTCGTGCTCGGGTGTGCGCTCAGACCTGACGTCGGAAGGCCGCTATCCCGTTCTTTCAGCAGGTCAGCCTGATATGCCTGGAGCACCGCCATCATGTGCGATGAAGCGACAGCCTGACCTGCTGCTGTTGCGTATGCCCTGGCATCCGAGCGAGGTGTCAAGGAGGGGAGTCTTAGAGGACTTCTCACCCATAGATAGGTTTTCTAACCGCGTTTTTCACCCGCGCATCGCCTCGATGTTGGCATAACTTCTATGCTGGAATCGATGGATGCGTGAGGACAAAACGTCTCTTCCATTCCTTCTCATCTTTATATGAAAACAGGGAAGAAGGAAGGCTCACACTGAGCTGTAGGTTATGGCCAGAAAAATAACTTCATTGATATTTTGCGACGGTCACTTCTTCACCCGCTTCACGGCATAAGAAACCTCGCCTTGCGCGATCCAAATTTTCTAAAGCTCATCATATACCACGCAGAGGATAGAAGGGATCAGCCTCAGCTTCTTTGGCCCTCCTGCAGACATTTCCTGCTTGCTGGCTGATCCCCAGCAGAGCCTGCCTCTCTGAATCAGACAATGAAATGAAATAACATCATCCTCCAGCGACTCACTCTTGTCCACAGTCGATGATCGCGAGAGGGAAATCCCCTCTTTAAATTCATCGGCCAGATCCACCTGCGATCCCACGAGCTCATTCTCCTCCGTGCCTCAGCAGCGGTGGGTCCTGAATCGTGGGAAGCAGAAGGCTGCCCCTTTTTCCTCGAAAAGAGAGACAAATGAGAGTGGAGCTTTTTCCTTGGAAAAAAAAACCCTCGGAGCATCGCTTGGTTTGCTCTTTCGCCCAACAATACGCATAGAGTTGTGGGTGCCATCAGGATGTTAAACCAACGTCAACACGGATGCACACATCCTCTAAACGTCTTGCTAGTGCTCGCCATAATGAAGGAAGTAAGATTGCTCTTACCACAGAAATGCACGCTTCAAACAAAACAGTCAATGAAGACGAAGAAGAGAATGATGTGTTCTCCCTGCGCCTATTTATACTATAGTTGCACCAGTAGTGACATCATGGCTGTCGTCCACCAACGTGTTTTTGGTGTTTTTTTCAAATGTATGCTTCAGACACAGGTCACGACAAGGCGTTCCCCATAGCAACCCCTAGAAGAAGCAGTCTTCGAAGTTTCCCATTAAAGAACTCGATAACCTTCAGGTGTAATGATATCCAGACACAGAGTTGTACCAAGCTGATTCCTCCAAGCTGATTGTAGCGCGCCCGACTGCTTCCGTGAGGCCTTTTTGGCGCAAGTATATTTATGTTGTGAAATAGGAGAGGTTCTGACAAAAAAAAAACGCTCGATTCGTACAAAGGCCTTTTTCACCCCCGGAGCCAGGGAGAACAGTTCTTTGAGGATGGGTGTGTTTATTTCACTTCTTTTGGACTGATGCAGGCAACACCCGCTGAGTGGCATTAAACAGCTTGAAATATCAAAGGACATTTTTTAATATAACTCTGACTGGATTCGTCTGAAAGAAGAAAGTCATATACACCTAGGATGACTTGAGGGTGAGTAATTTCTGGGCTAATTTTAATTTTTAGGTGAACTAACCCTTTAAGTGGTGATATCTAAGTGGGTGTGTTGTTTACTTGCTTTTTTATTAGTCTTTCCATTTACATCATTATTTATTTCAAACCAATTTGCAGATGCAGAATGTGCACAAAAATGAGAGATGGGATTTATGAATGAATGACACTGCCTCCTCTCACATCAGTTTTCTCTGTTCACTCTCAATTACCCCCCACCAAACCATCGCATGCTTTAGGGCAGGGATCCTCAAATCTGGCCCATGAGATCTACTTTCCTGCAGAGTTTAGCTCTAACCCTAATCAAACACACCTGAGTATACTAATCAGTGTCTTCAGGATCATTAGAAAATCACAGGTAGGTGAGTTTGATCAGGGTTGGAGCTAAACTCTGCAGTGCATTGGCCCTCCAGGGTAAGATTTGAGGAACCCTGATTTAGGGGGACTGTTAAAGCTCAATGGGCTCAGGGGAGGCAAGAGAGATGTGGCTTCCTGCTGTAACTTTAACCAGTGGTGTTGCTTTAGAAGTCATCGGAGGAAACACCCCTGCTGTTGACTTGATATACATTTACTTAACGTAACTCTCAAAACAAAGATTTTAGTCATTTTTAGTCATACTGCCTACCCGTAGTATCCTTGATGCATCATGTTTTTTTTTCCCCCAAAAGATCAAGGATCCATCCATCCATTTCCTAAACTGTTTATCCAATGTAAGGTTGCGGGAAGGAACATTTTGTTTAACAAATTTATTTTCATGGATTTATTACTGATAAATAACTTTTGAGATGCATTCTGATTTAAGGAAGCATTCTACTTTCCTGCACAGACTGAGAGAATAAGAAAAAACCTAAGTCATTTGAGCAGGACTCAGGAGCACTGCGGATGGTAATTCGCATTGGGATTGCTCCAGGCACAGACATCGCCTGAGGCTACGACAGCGGGAGAGACTCGCTAGAGACCGGCTTCAGTTTCATTACACTCAAAGACTCCAAAGGGTTCATGTTCCAGAGGGACACTGATCCCAGAGGACCGCCTCAACTCAAAATATATAAAATACTCTGTGCCAGTCAACCTATTTATCAGGGTGCTGATTTTGTGCATCAGATAATTCTGCATCACATGCATCATGTGAGCTGCAGCTGTACAACTCCATTCAGCATTGGGTAAGTGACTTTTCTGGTATAAGATAATTGATTAGTCCTGGTCATACTTCACTTGTTATTACGAGTATAAATAGTGCATCATTCAGATTTGCCTTCAGTTAACATGAAAGAATAAAAGAGTTAAATGTGTTTAAAGCATTACTGCATGTTAGGGCTGGGTGATATGACAATATATATTGTGGCGATGATATAAAGTGTGAATTGACTGAACTTTAATCTAAATCATTTACATAGAAAGGCCTAGTGGGCAGGAATTAAAGGAACATTGGTGTGAAAAAAGAAGCATGGATGCATGAGTAATAGAAATGTGATGACTTGTCAGTTGAAATATTATAAGCTCAGCAGGCCATGAAGAAATTCAAATTCACACTACACCTTGGCAGGAATTTTTTGTGCGTGCCTTCAAGATGGAGTGGAACCCGACAAGTAGCCTATCCACCTTTATTTTTCAATGTGGAGATAACCTGTTCTGTGGATGTGTAGACTTAACAGTTTAAAAAGTTTGCCGCGTATGGTAAATAACAAGAATAACAACATGCAGTAAACGGTAAAACAGTTTGCACTACAAACCAGTGTTCATAATTAAAATAATGCATTAAAATAATATATATGCACGACCCAGAAACCATTTTGCTTTGCAGTGTTCTCCAAACCATCAGAAATGCACAGTGAGAGGAGTAGTTTGCGAGTATTCGTCAAACATCGTTTCGTGAGAAGTTGATTTCTTCAAACTATACCCTGATTATTTCTGGGTCCTTTTGGATGTGAAATGTTTTTGAGTAAACCTTCTTATCCCCACAAAAGAATCAAAGACTCGTATAAAAATCCAATTCAAGCTTGAGAATATGACTTATGCAAAATTGAATATGATAATACTAAACCCAAATTGACAATACTTCTTATACAAGTCTTTTTTAATCCATTAACCCTTTTTAACTATGGTTTGTTAAACGGAACATTATTGTATTCATGTTTTTTTTTTCTATTGCAGGCTCATTTTTGTTAATGTATCATTTACTTTTAGACAAGTTCAAACTTGGTGCGTAATGAAAAATTTGTTCACTTAACAAAAACCAGGGTGATTGTGTTTCAACCGATCTGGGCAATTTAGATGTTATGTAGAGACAAAATTGTTATCACTGTCTGTCACATTGCTTGTATTGATTTGTGTTCATTTGTGATGACCTGATGAACTCTACATCACAAAAACATATTAAAAAAAAAAACTTGAGCAAAGAGTGTTACTGCTACATAAATGATTATAATTTTTAAAATGGGACATTTTCGAATTGAACGTTCTAATTTTGAAAAACTTTATATATGACAAAAAACGTTACATTAAATAATAAAATAAATTAAAGTTTAAGTTTAAAATAATTAAAAAAGCAAAAAAGTAAGTTTTGTGGTAGTTTTCCTAAAGGGCAATGGTGGGGAAGGAAAGATTATGTAAAAATGAAAATCAAAAGTTTTCACCGTTTGTACACATCAAAGGTTTAAATCCTGTATTTATTTATTATTTTGCATTCATAATAGGTTCCAGATAGAGTTCAGCCTATACGATACCTGCACTGGATGACCATTTCACTTAAATTTTTCAAAATACAAAATACCTGTATTTTTATTTAAATACATTTTTCCACACAGTGTTTTGTATTTGTATTTAAATACATTTTTTTCCACACAGTATTTTGTATTTGATTTTTAAATACATTTTCATGTATTTATGCCCATCTCTGGCTAATAATTAATAATACTGTTAATAATAATTAATCATTTAAGTTTAATGTTAATGCAGACATGCATGTTATGTCTTGCAGCATGCAGTCAAACATCAGAAACAATTGGATGTGTGAGTAAATTAACTCACCCTGATGTAATGACTTTGTTTCTTCAGTAGAACACAAATTATGATTTTTAACTCCAGCCGTTGCAGTCTATCAGTCGTATAATGCATGGCAATGTTAACAAAATCTATGAGAGTAAAAAAACATGCACAGACAAATCCAAATTAAACCCTTCGGCTCATGATGACACATTGATGTCCTAAGACACGAAACCATCGGTTTGTGCGGAAACCGAACAGTATTTATATCATATTCATCTTGGATGCCCTGCGGGTACGCAGATAAACATCACATTTTCATTTTTGGGTGAACTATCCCTTTAATTTGCAAGTCATTGACTTGCAAAAAACATTTTCCGTGAGAGTTAGTGTTAGGGGATATAAAATACAGGGGGTGCCAACACTGATCTTGCACACCTTTCAGCAAATGTCCAGTTGCACCGCTGATTTCAAGTAGTACCTGAACAATTAAAATCAGATTTATACAATCATTTTAAAAATGCCTTATCCAGTAGCCACAAACAGTTGACTTGTCCTGACCACTGCAGTCAAAATTGACATACATCGATGTACGCTGAAGACAAAAAATTACAATTAGGGTTGCATGATTACAACATCATAATTGTTGATCATTTTCCATAATGTTGTAGAATTCATTTTGATTAATACAATCTCTTTCCAAACACTGCATAACAAATAAATACATTAAATTATATAGAAACATTAATTATTAGTTTAACATTATAAGATGTAACATGAAACCCTTATGTACATAACTGATCAGAAAAAACTGTATTTCAATGAAAAAATTCATTAATCAAATATGAGCCGACAGAGAATTCTGGGAATCTTTGGTTTTTCACAGTACATTATAACTTGTTCTTTTTCACATCCAAAGCTTTAAATTTAACAGTAATTTAAAGGGGTGGTTGATTGCGATTTCACTTTTATAATGTTAGTTAGTGTGTAATGTTGCTGTTTGAGCATAAACAATATCTGCAAAGTTACGAAGCTGAAAGTTCAATGCAAACGGAGATATCGTCTTTTAAAATTCTGGCAGTTTAATGCCTACAAAAATGGCTGGTAGGGACTACAATGAGTTACTTCACGGGTTTGTGACGTAACAAACCCAGATAAACCCCGCCCTCAGGAAAAGGCAACAAAGGGGGCGATGCCATGCTGCGCTGCTTTAGAGAAGAGGAAGAGAAACTAGGGGTGCACGTAAAAATCTATTCATATATGAATCAGGATTCTGTCTTCTAACGATTCTAATAGATTCACAAGTTTCAAAATCAATGTTCTAAAGCAGCAGTTCTTAATACTGTTCCTTGTGTCCACCTGCTCTGCACATGCTCTGCATCTCTCTCTCTCTCTCTCTCTATAGGGCCTTTCGCACCGCTTTAGTTCCAGAACTAAATGTACAGTACTAAAGTACTGGGACGATTTTGCGCGAACTATTTCCCAGTACCATTTAAAGGGTTGCATTCGCACCAAGAGTGTGTACTAAGAAGTGACGTAAGCCGGTCGACAGCGACGTCATTTGTGCAAGGTGTTCAACAACGGAAACAAGAACAACATTAAGAACAGGAAGATGGAGGACGCTGTGATCGGAGCTGTGTTTTTGTTGTGTCTCGTGGGTTTCACAAAAATGGACATGGAAAGTCGACGTATACGTAAAGCGATTGAAAGAACGGAAAGGAGGACTAAGAATCTCCAACGACAACTGGCAGTGCTACAAGTGCCTGCACTTCAGCGTCCGTCCATCTATCGCTGTTCTCCATACTTGCGAAATAAGTTGACACAATGTATGTTTACACAGCGTTTTAAATCATGGCGGGTGAGGGCGTTTTCGTACGCGTTTGGCCAATCAATGTCTACTTGCGTCACGTTTAGTACCAGTTGTGCTGGTTAGACCCTTCTCTGGAGTAGGAGCTAATTTGGTTCTAGAAAAAGGCAGTCCGGTACTGAAATCGCTCCCAGTTCCGGTGGTGCGAAAATGCCAAAAAGTGGGTAGTTCCACAATTAGTTCTGGTACTATGAAAAGGTTCCCGCGGTGCGAAAGGCCCTATTCCTCTCTCTCTCTCTCTTTCAGCTCAGCTCCAACAATGAACTGTTCCAATTATACACTTATTTTCTCATAGCTATGAGAAGCGTTATACATGGACGCGTGTGCAGTTGCCTTACTGTATTAAAGCTTTAATCAGGATAAAACCGTATATTAAAAGCTAACAGAAGCAGTAGCATTCACAAATAACAGCATATCTAAAAGTATGAGACAACAACAAACAAACATACCATTAAAAGCTGTGCTTGCACAGGTTTTGCACGATCCGCTTCAATAATATCCTCTGCTTCTCAATTTGGCTCAAACTGATAAGCGATATTAACGCTGCCATTGTTTACAATACAACCAGAGCACATCCGCTCGAGGTGAGGGTTGAGACCTTTAGACGTGCACTAGAGGTGATTTAGCCACACTGGGCTAGCTAACCAATCAGAGCCCCTCACCTATTTCTGAGGGCGGGGCTTCATAAAAACAGGAAAAGATCAGCCCTTTTCTCAGAGAAGGGACAGAGCGGTGTGGAATAAAGGTAAATGATGTGAAAATAATGCGTAAAAAAAACAAAACCAAGCATTAACACATTAGACGTTAGACTGCACCCCATAAGCACAATCAAGCCTAGAAAAAAACCAGTGAACCACCCCTTTAATGTAAAATTATGTGAAATGTTCATACATATTAAAGGAACTTACTGTTATCCAATTAACAGGTTTTTACTGTAGCATTTTCAGTCTTTTACCGTTAAAATTATCAGAATTTTTTTTTATAGTATGCCTCTATGAATTGTAATGGGATTTGTTTCATGAAATCACAATTCTACCCACTTACAGTATATTATTGCTAAGCTCTGTAATCTTTGACTGGCAGTAATTGAGGTCTGCAGGTAACTGCTGCAAGCTTTTTTTTCTCAGTGGCACAGACCATGATTACAATTGAAATGTGGAAAATTGAAACGTGTCTGAATAGAAGTTAGGGTAAAACTTATGCCCTCTTTGTTATTCGAGTGTCAAGGTATCGGAAGAATTTTCAATTAAACTGTGTGGATTGTGGCCAACAAACGGAAGAAGAGTTCAAGGCTAACTACTGGCCTGACACTTGTCTGAGGTGGGAAGATTGATGGCGGCACTTTTAACATTTTAGAAGGGGCTCACACGCCATTAAAAAGGGGGGACTAAGGGAAATATCACCATATGAAAGCAGTCAGCTCGGAAATCCTCAGTGGAACAACAAGCAACATCGATCCTACAAAATCAGTAAAACAAGAGTAGGCATAGAAAAGCCAAAGACAAACACAAGGGACCCTAAGTCTTTGGATTAAATCAAGGCCCAAATTATAATGCTTTTACAGCCTTAAACACAGAGCCATGAACAACATTGCAGCTCTGATGAAAAACCTGCTCTTGGGCAACCAGACCTTTGACTAAACAGCAAAAGGTCTCGTCAACATTGCAGCTTAAACAGGAAGAGATGGCCTGTAAAGCAAACATCCACAGTCCATTTGTTTTTTTACCCGGTTATGTATATAGATAGTTTAGCATATTGTTGAAAAAAGAATACTTATTACAGAAATAATATAATTAAGTGAATATAAGTGGACAGATAAGAAAGTATATTCTTAAGTGCAAACTGAATATAATGTTTTTGGACACAATTGATTACAGTATAGTTTAAATACTATAGTTGAACATAAGAGTTGATCCCAATCACAGTTGATTCCAAAATGAAGGTAGCATGTTGCTAAGCTAACCTTGCTACATATGCAAATACACTTAAATGTTTCATTTCAAATTAAATTGTGCTATTTTCATTGATACTCTACAGTATAACAAATAAAATAAAATTCTGGGATTGCCTTTGTCAAAAAAGAACCTGCAAATTGACCAAATAAAGGTATAATTTTGTGGCTTTTGGAATAGACTTTGCATCACATCAGCCCCCAAAATCTGCTTATTTTGAAACAGGAACAAATGTCAAAGCCCGAGGGTGAAAGTACAATTTTCAAATCAATAACAACTCTAGAAACGAGATGGCAGGCTACACAACTAAATCACTTTCATTATCAGGCAGTGCCGCTGCGGCCAATGGTGCCCTAACCCTAGGGTATGTTGTGCCCCTTCCCCCAAATATTAGGAAATAGAATAGTAATAAAAAACAAAAAAATTTTATATATAATTATATATATATACAGTTGTCAAAAAGTATTTAGTCATCCACCAATTGTGCAAGTTCTCCCACTTAAAAAGATGAGAGAGGCCTGTATTTTCATCATAGGTATACCTCAACTATTAGAGACAAAATGAGAAAAAAAATTCCATAAAATCACATTGTAGAATTTTTAAAGAATTTTTTTTTGCAAATTATGGTGGAAAATAAGTTTTTGGTCAATAACAATTTCATCTCAATACTTTGTTATATACCCTTTGTTGTCAATGACAGAGGTCAAACGTTTTCTGTAAGTCTTAACAAGGTTTTCACACACTGTTGCTGGTATTTTGGCCCATTCCTCCATGCAGATCGCCTCTAGAGCAGTAATGTTTTGGGGCTGGTCGCTGGGCAACACGGATTTTCACCTCCCTCCAAAGATTTTCTATGGGCAAAAAAAAAATTGAATCTGGAGACTGGCTAGGCCAGTCCAGGACCTTGAAATGCTTCTTACGAGGCCACTCCTTCGTTGCCCGGGCGGTGTGTTTGGATCATTGTCATGCTGAAAGACCCAGCCACGTTTCATCTTCAATGCCTTTGCTGATTGAAGGAGGTTTTCACTCAAAATCTCACGGTACATGGCTCCATTCATTCTTTCGTTTATACGGATCAGTTGTTCTGGTCCCTTTGCAGAAAAACAGTCCCAAAGCATGATGTTTCCCCCATGCTTTACAGTAGGTATGGTGTTTTTTGGATGCAACTCAGCATTCTTTCTTCTCCAAACACGACAAGTTGAGTTTTTAAATAAGTTCTATTTTGGTTTCATCTGACCCATATGACATTCTCCCAATCCTCTTCTGGATCATCCAAATGCTCTCTAGCACACTTCAGACGGGCCTGGACATGTACTGTCTTAAGCAGGGGGACACGTCTGGCACGGCAGGATTTGAGTCCCTGGCGGCGCAGTGTTTTACTGATGGTAGCCTTTGTTATTTTGGTCCCAGCTCTCTGTAGGTCATTCACTATGTCCCCCCGTGTGGTTCTGGGATTTTCAGTTCTTGTGATCATTTTGACCCCAGGGGGGGGGGTCCCACGGGGTGAGATCTTGCGTGGGGCCCCAGATCGAGGGAGATTATCAGTGTCTTGTATGTCTTCCCTTTTCTAATAATTGCTCCCACAGTTGAAATCTTCACACCAAGCTGCTTACCTATTACAGATTCAGTCTTCCCAGCCTACTGCAGGTCTACAATTTTGTTTCTGGTACCCTTTGACAGCTCTTTGGTCTTGGCCAAACTTGAGTTTGGAGTGTGACTGTTTGAGGTTGTTGACAGATGTCTTTTATACTGATAACGAATTCAAACACATTAATACAGGTAACGAGTGGAGGAAAGAGGACCCTCTTAAAGAAGAAGTTACAGGTCTATGAGAGCCAGAAATCTAAATGACATGGTTGTGGAGTTGGTACTAGTTACTAAACCACCGTCGGTTACTAGTATCATCACACGACCTTCTAGGCCAACATTACATTAATACGATTAACGAAAACAACCTACGAAGCTCTGGGAGTAGTGCTTGAAGGGCAAAATATGGTAGATGGCCCCTCGGGAATCGGGTCATCGGCAAGCTATGACATGATACGATAAAAAACAACGCAGATAATCCAAAGGAGACAGGGCCGCTCGTCATACACTATATAAGTACGTGTGGGGACTAAACTTGCACAATTGGTGGCTGCCTAAATACTTTTTTGCCCCACTGTATATATTATATATATTATATTATATATATATATATATACACACACACACACATCAGTATATATTTTGAAAATATTTACATTATATGCATTCTATGTTATATTAATATGCGTATAAATATATTTAATCGTTAAGCATAGCATATTTTGTCATCATACTGTATATATAGATATAAATAGATACACGCATGTTGTGGGGGTAATATATATATATATATACACCATAATAATATACACAATACACACACACACACACACCCGTTATTATGTAAACAAACATTTTATTTTGGATGCGATTAATCAGTTGACAGCATAGTTTCAAGAAAATAGCTTTTTTTTTTAGTATTTGAGACTCAAAATGTTTCGTAAACTGGAAAAAGTGCAGTTGCATTTTTTTACAGTGTGTGTTATGAGCTCTGAGCTGCAGTGTTCCTGGTTTTCTGAGCATCATGTTCATAAGGAGGATATTTCAGCTAGAAATCTTTGCGTTTGGTAACTTGACGGGCTGGATCGCGGGAGTCCGGTGTCGTTTAGGAATGAGGTTTCTCAGAGTTTTCCTGTACATATGATGGCCAATAATTCATTCCTGGTTCCTCATTCAGTCTGAGGGTCTTCTGTGGGATTTCAAAATGCTTGTTTGCTCTCGTAAACTTACTCTCTCTCATTTGAAAGTATGTTGCATTCTTATGATGTTTGTACATTTTTAAGAAAGTCCGTGCAAGTCAGTGTTATTTTTGTATTATTTATGTAATAATTCTGACATTTTGAAGTAGCTTGTATATTTAATTTTAATTTGTTTATTTTTCAGTAATTTTATGTGATTCTTGTCTTTTTTAAATTTAATTTTTCTTTGTTTTAAAAATAACTATTTAGGTTTATTGTGTTTTTATTTTAGTTTTAGTTCATTTCTATAGTTAGTAATTTTAGTACTTAGTTGCCCAGGTAACATTTCTTATCAAGTTTTTTTTTCTTCTTATATTCATGTTTTGTTTTATTTGAAAATATTTTTCTGTTTTAATCTTTAGTATTTATTTCCAGTTAGTAATTTTAGTGCTTCAACTTAAACCTGGTTCTGTTGTATTTTTAACAGATGCCACATGGAAAGACTTTACATGCTACATAAATATTATACATTTAATTACTGTTTTGAAGTAGCATTTATTTATTTTATTTTTTTAATTTAATTTTGTTTAATTTTTAGTCATCTTGTTTTGTGCTTTTGAGATTTTTATTTACTTTTTTATTTATTTGTTATGTATTTTTTTCAGTTTTGGTTTCATTCAGTTTTTTTTTCCTTCAGTTTTAGTTTTAGTTCAGATTAATTTTTTGTTTATTTCCAGTTGCTTCCCATAACTATAATGCTTCTCTTATCCTTAGTTATAAGGTACATGTTTCTAATATTTATATTTGTTTTATTTCAGCTTTATTTCAATTAACTAGTTTGGTTTTAGTTCTGTTTTAATTATTTATGTTTCCAATTATTTTATAATAATAAAAAGTGTAATCATTTCTAATTAATTCAGTTAATTTATAATTTTAGTGCTTCAACTTATTTCTTTTTTTTTTTCAAAACGTTTTTCATCCATTAATATTTGATTTCAGCTTTAACAAAAATATTTTAAAACATTTAGTTTTAGTTATAAAGCTCCGATGCAAATTTCACAGACACAGAGGCAGTAACTGATGCGAAAGTTGTATTTGCAAGAGTTGCATGAGTTTGGCTGTGTCTTTAAGGCGTCGTTCTGATTCAGAGTGAAGTTGAATGGCATGTCTGTTTTTATAAAGCATGCACACGAGACCGTGACGTCCTGCACCCTTCACAGTGCGTACTTCAAGTGCCCTTCATAGTAAGTAGGGCAAGTGATGCTCGCTTTGAGACGGGATTGGCCCAGTGTTCCCACTCTTCGTCTGGTTGCTGTGTGTTTGCATGATTTGTAGTTTGATGAGGCGGTGTCTCTCTTTAATGGAGGATGTTATTATCTCTTATCATAAACACCAGAAGCATGCAGAAGCGTCGGTCGAATGCGGTTCTTGTTGTTTTGGGGGTCATGCATGACTCTGCATGTTTGTGGGCCGATGCCACGCTGTAGCCTGTCGAGGCCTGAGCAAATATGCCCCCACAGCTCCTCCAGCTGACCTCTGACCTTAAACCCCGAGCCGCCGCAGAGCTGATTGTGTCGTGTATTATCTGACGTATCAGCAGACGAGCTGCCGATCTAGAAAGTGACGGCATGATTGTGTCATTATGGAGGCTTGAAACACCTGAGGTGGTTTTGGGATGATGTGAGGATTGGATGACCGCTTCAGCAGACTCAACCCGCTTTATTTGGTCAAATAAATAAATGATTTAGGCCTATTTATTTATTATAAACATGTTTTATTTATAATTTATTAGATTTTTTTATTTTTTAGTTATATATATATTATATATATAGAAAAAATTTTTTTGGGTAATTCTCTTTTATTTTCTTTTGTTATAGTATATATATATAATATATATATAATATATATATATATATAACAGAATAGATAGATTATATTGAAATAACAATACTTTTAGCACAATTAAAAACATACTTGGCACAATTATAAATCATGAGATGAATCATTTTTATGCTTTTTTAAATACTCCAAATGAAAACTCAGATTTATTTATAATAAAGTAAATAGATACCAGATAATATTATTAGAGCCACATATTTAATTTAGTAAAAATGTTTTATCTTTATCATTTTTATTATCTTTCTCGCACAGTGTAAATGGTATTAATTAATTAATTTATTTAACTTTTTTATTTAGACGTTGTCTAAATCAAAATTATTGTGAACTAAAAAATAGAGAACAAATTAAAAATATCTTAAATAATAAAATATGTGTTTCTATTTTGATTATTGTTCCAATTTGTTTCTAAAAAAATACAGGTCATAAAATAAAAAATCGAATTTATGTATATTTAATCATTCTAATAAGCAGAAACTTTAATTTTCTGTAAGCTGCTTTGTTTTTGTTTATAATGTCATATAATATTAAAAATGAAATCAACTATTTAGTTTATTTTAATGAATAGTAAATCAAAAATTACTTGTTTTGCACGATTCGTCAAAATACAAAAAATATAAAAAATATATTAATTAATAAATGTAATAAAGCCTTAAGATAAACACTAAAAAATATATACATTTAAAGAAATAACGATTTCTTCTAATATTAAATATTTTGTTATTATTTTTAATTTTACATTGTGCTTGACTGTAAAGCGGTGTGAAGTGTGAGTGAGCTGCAGGTGTGATGCTGTACAGTATGTGTTGCTCAGGTATCGTATAGTCCTTGATTTGTCTCGTCTCACCGTCACTCATCTTCAGTATTACCCAGACCTGTCAGCAGTCAGAGAGACACGGACGGGAACTCGTGTGTTTGTGGTGTCACGTGTTTAAGGAGGATCAGGCGTTTCGTTTAATAGCAGACAGAAGTGTGTTAATAGCGCAGATGTGAACTGCTGGAAGCGGCTCCGTCCCAATACCTAGTGTGCTGTCTTGCTGCATACTCCCTGGATAGGCAACTGTCTTCTAAGTCAGCATCCTGACTGAAATACAAGCTCGTAAGTGACTGGTTTGAAGTGCCCCAAAGACAGTAAAGTGTATAGTTGTGTTGCATTGCATTGTGGGATTGCATTCATTATGAAGGAAGCATTAGGTTTGTGAACAGAGCTACTGCTTTTTCTGCTTAAATCGGTCTCTCTCTCTCTCTCTTTCTTCCATCTGTTCTTTATGCATTATATATTTGCTCGGCTGTTTTTAACCTGCTTCAACACCTCTGCTCTCTTCCTTCCTTCCTTTTTCCTGCTCTTTTATTCTGTGTTTGGTTTTAATAAGCATCTCTAAAAGTATCTGCTTGGTCGTATTAAAGGAATCTGAAAATGCTATTTACTCACCCACATGTTAATTCAAACCCACATATCTATCTATCTATCTATCTATCTATCTATCTATCTATCTATCTATCTATCTATCTATCTGACTATTTCTATCTATCTATCTATCTATCTATCTTTCTATCTTTCTATCTATCTATCTATCTATCTATCTGACTGTTTTTCTTTTCTACTATCGATCTTCTATCGTTCTATCTATCTTTCTCTCTATTTTTTTAAATTTGTGTTATTATTGTTTATTTTATTTTATTATTTATTTATTTACCCTTTTTTTTAATAGTTTTAGTTGTTACAGGGTTGCAAAGGGGTGGAAAATTTCCAGTAAATTTCCAGAAACTTTCCAAAAATCCCTGAAATATTCAAAAAAATCCTTGAAAGTTTCCAAAATTTCTGGATTTTCCACCTTTTTGCAACCCTATTTGTTACCGATAGCCACCCTGGACCGTAAGTGCGTTCTGACTGCCGCTTGTGTTTATCTGTCCGCAGGTGGGATGTCGTGCATCTGTCGGGTGACTCTGGTGCCGATGGGAGCTGCTGCAGCATCATGAGCTGCCATGATGCCGGAGGGCGCCGGCGCTACGAGGACTCGGAGTTCACGTTGCGCGTGTATCCCGGCGCTCTGTCCGAGGGCACCATCTACTGCCCAGTCTCGGCGCGGAAGGTGACGTCGGCGGCGGAGGTCATCGAGCGCGTCATCGAGCGGCTGCAGCTGGACCGCATGCGCCTCTACGTGCTTGCCGAGGTCAAGGAGTTCGGCGGCGAAGAATGGATCCTGAACCCCTGCGACTGTCCCGTGCAGCGCATGATGCTGTGGCCGCGCATGGCGCTGGAGAACCGACTGGCTGGAGAGGATTACCACTTTCTGCTGCGCGAGAAGGATCTGGACGGATCCATCCGCTACGGAAACCTGCAGATGTGGCTTCGTGTAACTGAGGAGCGGCGACGGATGGTGGAGCGTGGACTCCTCCCGCAGCCTCCGTACGTCGACGATCTCTGCGCGCTGCCCGATCTAAACGAGCGGACTTTGCTGGAGAACTTGCGCGGACGCTTTCGCCAGGAGAAAATTTACACGTACGTCGGCGGGATCCTGATCGTCGTCAACCCCTTCAAGTTCCTGCCCATCTATAACCCCAAATACGTTAAGGCAAGACACTGCAGGCAAAAACGCAGTATTTTTTTTTTATTAGGGCTGGGAGTCCAGAGATGGGCAGTATTTCAAAAACATGTATTTGAAATCAAATACTACTTTGTATTTAAAGCTGCAGTCCGTAACTTTTTTTGGTTAAAAATGGTCCGGAATCAATATTTGAGCAAGTACATAACCAGCCAGTGTTTGAAACTATCTCCTTACTTTAGCCCGATTAACAATGGTCAGTTTATAATAATGTTTTTTAATTTGAGTGGTATGGGTAGGTTTTCGCGGGAAATTTGAGCATGGCACTGCGTCATTACGTCACTTCTGTAAACATAAAGAAGTTGTCCCGGCTACTAGACTATCGCATGTGAGGATCCTGCCGGTGGCCAATCGTTTATAGCCTTTTCTCACAGCAGCCAGAATAATTAATTGTATCATTTTGATGGCGGATTGTAATCCAGAAAGGATTGTGTGTTTATAAGTTTTAAAATTAAATCACCGTTGGTAGCGCGATTTATTGTAATGCTTTTTTCCTCAGTTGGTCAGAACAAACGTGGCAGACTAGTTACTTACTTATTCAGATGGCAATATACGTTGAAAATTCTTATTTGGGTCATATATTCCAAGACGTAGGCTAGAATATCCACACCAGTGCGGTGACTGACTGCCACACATACTCTTCAGGACATTAGATTCATCCGCGCTGGAGCCACACTGGGGCACAACCCCATGCATGGAATATAATTCCTCACACAGCTGCAATTGCAGGTTTTCAAACAGAGATGGCGACAAAGAGGCAAAACTTACAGACTGCAGCTTTAAATACCTTTGGAAAAAAATCAAATGTATTTTGCATTTAAATACATTTAATCTTAGCATTTTTGAATTTTCAAAAGCATAAGGTACACTCTTAAAAATAAAGGTGCCTCAAAAGGTTCTTCAAGCGATGCCATAAAATAACAATTTTTGGTTCCACAAAGAACCATTCAATCAAAGGTTCTTTAAATAACCATCTCTTTCTTACCTTTTTATAATCTGAAGACTTCTTTAAAAATCCTACCATGTGATTTTCTGGATTTTTTTTCCTCATTTTGTCTCTCAGAGTTGAGGTATACCTATGATGAAAATTACAGGCCCTCTCATCTTTTTAAGTGGGAGAACTTGCACCATTGGTGGCTGACTAAATACTTTTTTACCCCACTGTATACATATATATATATATATACACATACTATACTAAAAAACCCCTACTATAAGGTCAAAATAGAACTTTAATAAAATAAATAAAAATTTAATTGTATTATTTATAAATTACAATTGTAGCTCTACAGCAAAAAGTGTGTTTTCTTCCCCCACATGCTGCAGGTTATGTTTATGTCCTTATTTGGTCTTCCTGTTCCTGTTCTGATTGTGTTTCCAGGTGTTCCCCTTTTAGTTCTATTGTTCCCAGGTGTGTCCCATTAGCTCCCTTATTATTTAATCTGTGTGTGTTTCCATTCTTTCTCATCCGGTATTGTGAATGTCTGTTTATGTCAACCTCATCAGCTACATGTGTTCCCTTGTGTTGGATTATATCCTCATCATTGATGTACTCTACATCTCTCGGTCCTCACTCCGGCTCCCACTCAGTAGCACTTGACAGAATACCGGACTAATAACAGAACAGTGAGCTGCTCCTCTCTCCACCATGTTTTTTTTCCGTTTTAGAAAGTGTTTTTTTCCCACGTGTTTTTGTTTTTTCTCCCCGCATCATGGAAATCACCGCTCGATTCATCGCCATAGTCCGTAAGGATCTCCCCTTCGTCGAGTATTCCTGGGAATTCTGCGGGCGACGGCTTTAGATGATGCCACCTCCAACTCTCTGTTCAGATTCGGGGCCATTGCTATCGCCTCATGGAACCCCCCTTCCCGCCACCACAGGACTGAGCTGGATGGAAGGAATCCTCCTTCTGGAGAGCGTCCAGCCCCAATCCAGAACCAGCCCGCCGGCCATTCCTCAGTCAAGCCCACCTATTCATCCGTAATCAGAAAAGGAGGAAGAGGAGAAATGGACGGCTCAGGGCCCTCTTCCTCTACCGAGCGCTCCAGCCCCAGAGCTCCCTCCAGTGTCGACTCCAGCCCCCGAATCCAGCCAAAGAGGGCTCCTGTTCCCGAGTTTAGCCCACGGAGGGCTCCTGTTCCCGAGTTTAGCCCAAGGAGGGCTCCTGTTCCCGAGTTTAGCCCAGGGAAGGCTCCAGTTACCGAGTATAGTCCACGGAGGGCTCCTGTCACAGAGTTTATCCCAGTGAGGGCTCCTGCCCCCGAGTTTAGCCCAGAGAGGGTTCCAGTCCCCAAGTTTAGCCCAGTGAGGGCTCCTGTCACCGAGTCTAGCCCAGTGAGGGCTCTTATCCCTGAGTCTTGCCCAGAGAGGGCTCCAGTCCCTGAGCTTAGCACAGAAAGGACTCCAGTCCCCGAGTTTAGCCCAGAGAAGGTTCCCGTACCCGTGTCTAGCACAGAAAGGGCTCCAGTCCCAAAGTTTAGGCCAGAGAAGTTTCCAGTCCCAGTGTCTAGCACAGAAATGGCTCCAGTTCCCATGTCCAGCCCAAGTAGGGCTCCAGTCCCCAAATCAAGCCCAGGGTAGTATGGGTCCATCCGTAGTGGCCAGGCCGAGTGGCAAGGCCACAGAGGCCATCCGGCCATGGCGTCCTGAGTTCCCAGCTGTAGTGGCCAGGCCGAGTGGCGAGGCCAAGGCCTCCTGAACTATTTGCTCCGCCATGGCCTCCTGAACTTCGGTTTCGGTCCATACTTTCCCAGTCTGCCTCTCCGCCATGGCCTCCTAGTATGCCTGCTCCGCCATGGCTCCCAGAGCTGCCTGATCCGCCATGGCGCCCCGAACGGGTGCCGTCCCGTGTCTGTCCTGAGGGACCTCCAGAGCGCCCACCCCCCCTCCCCATTGGATGTTGTATGGCGCGGGACGCGCCTTCCGGGAGGGGTGAGTAATGTCAGACTCTGTTCCGTGTCTGTGTGTGTTTTTTTCCCCCACGTGCTCCATTTGTCAGTATGTCCATGTTTGGTTCCCTTCCTGTTCCTGTCCTGATTATGTTATTTGTTTCCAGGTGTTCCCCGTTTAGTTCTATTGATCCCAGGTGTGTCCCATTAGCTCCCTTATTATTTAAGCCGTGTGTGTTTCCATTCTTCCTCGTCCGGTATAGTGAATGTCTGTTTATGTCTACCTCATCTGCTACGCGTGTTTTCCTGGTTCCCTGGTTATCATTAAAATCTCCTCGTTGATGTACTCCTCATCTCCTCGTTCCTTCGCTCCACACTCCCTCACAGTAGCAACGTGACACACACCATTAAATGAAACTTTTAAAAGATAAATATTAGCAAAATAATAATAAATTGAATCCACTCGCGGCTATTTGCACTATGTTAAATAGCGATAGATGCTATTACATATGTGCAAAGCAATGGATTCTATTTACACCAATTGAAATACGGATTTTCTTAGGGAGATGCATTTACACAAAGTGCCGATGCTATAGATTCCATTTACACTAATTATCAATAGCCGGAGGCAGGATTTTCTGCTATTTTACTACTTGTTGCAATAGTGGCAATTATCTGCTCTCATATTGTGACATTCTAAAACGGTATCAATATATCTGAGTGAAATTATCATTTCATTTCCATTACCTATATATTGTATACAGTATAGTTGCGTTCAAATGCTTGGGCGCCGCCCATGCTGAAGCATCACTCATTGAGATGAAATGTTCTCATTGTGAGGATATGAGTCTCGCCTCTCTGCACTCGTGGATTGCTTTCTTTTCAGCCCTTTTGTCCTCCCTGGAGTTTGTGAGGAAAAAGCAGCAGGGCAGAGGATCCCCTGCGTGCCTCACTCGCTCCAGAAAAAAAAAAAAGAAAAAAAAAAAAAAAACACTAGAGAGTCTTTCCCCTCCTCTCTCTCACCAGGACCAGCATCCCTCTGTGGCTGCAAGGGTTGCGGTCTCGTTCAGTGGGAGCGAGTGTGACGCCATGAACCACAGCATGTCTCTGGCTGCTTCAGATGCGGAGGAGCTGTCGGGCTCGTCTTTCAACCCCGCCCCCCTGCCCTCTGCAGAGCCCAGCGCAGCCAGCATGGACATGGACGCCGAACTGTTCCGCGTCTTGTCTAAAGCTGTGCAAAAGCTGGGTTTGGATTGGTTTCTGCCAGAGTAGCCCACCCGTAGCCGCCTGGATGAATGGTTCTTGCCAGGGCGCCGTCAAGCGCCTTGACAACGAGCTTCACCGTTGTTCCCAGAGGTCCATGATGAGATCACCAGATCTTGGCACGCCCCTTACTCGGCCCACCTACATGCCTCCTCTTTGTCCGCCCTTACATCAGTTGACACCGGAAAAAAGGAGTATGACAGACTGCCTCCCCTGAATGAGTCAGTGGCTGCACATCTCTGCCTGCCCACGGCCATCAGCTGGAAGGCAAAGGCCGCCCACCTGCCAAGCCATGTATGACGACAAGTCAGCTGGACAAGCGACCTCTGCGCTTCACTCCATGGCGGTCCTACAGGTCCTTCTGGCCAAACTTCTCCAGAGCATGGACGAGTCTGGACTGGACCCCGCAGCGTTCAAGGAGCTGCACAGCGCGACCGACCTGGCTTTGCGTGCCACTAAGATGACTGCTCAGCCGATCGACAGATCTATGGCCAGCCTTGTGGTACTCGAGCACCACTTATGGTTGACCCTCACGGAGATCAAGGATGAGGATAAGGTCCCCTTCCTCGACTCCCCGGTCTCCTCCTATGGCCTGTTTGGACCAGAGGTTGAAGGGTTCGCTGAGCGCTTCACTGCTGCGCAGAAGTTGTCCAAGGGAATGCAACACTTCTTGACGAAGCGCTCCAGTTCTACAGTCAGTCGCTGACTCAGCAGCCCGCGAAGCCCGCATCGTCCGCTGCACCGCCAGCCTCTTAGCCTGAGCCCCGATATCGCTCCTGCTTGGCCAGACGCTATCCATTCCCTAAACGCCAGGGCCCCTGGCCCAAGGTAGCGCTGGACCTGGTGCCTCAGGTGTCAACCTAATCTGCAGGACAGGAAGAGGAGGGGGTAAAATATCGCCATCGCCAGACCACCCCTAAGCAGCCTCTTTTGTGCCTCCAAGCACCCCATTCACTTCGACGGCAATGTGTTTGTGGTAAATACTGTTGTGAACCCTGGGCCCGTTCAGTTAGCGCCCACACAACCGATTGCTGTTATAGCGAGAAAAATAAAACACAAACATTTTCAAAAAGAGAGCAAATTTCCTTTTCCGCCTATTACAAGCGTTACGTCCCCGCAAGGCGGCCTGTTGCTCAAACCAACCCAATCCCTTGCCACGCAGGCCGAGGCCTGGCAGGCCATCCCCGGAGTGTCAAATTGGGTTTTGGGGATAATAAAACGAGGTTATTCATTTCAATTCGCTCGAAGACCCCCATGATTCAGCGGCATGGTCTCCACCTCGGTTCAGAGCAAGGACGCACACGTCCTGCCCGCCGAGGTGATGAATTTGCTGGCGATAGGAGCCATAGAAACGGTTCCCCCAGCTCGGAGCGAGTAAGGCTTCTACAGCCGATACTTCTTCGTCCCCAAAAAGGATGGCGACCTAAGGCCCATCCTCGATCTCATG
Source organism: Sinocyclocheilus anophthalmus (assembly GCA_018155175.1). Lineage (NCBI taxonomy): Eukaryota > Metazoa > Chordata > Actinopteri > Cypriniformes > Cyprinidae > Sinocyclocheilus > Sinocyclocheilus anophthalmus. The sequence continues at coordinate 102,151 of JADLZN010006385.1, read as the reverse complement.
CACCTGAACCGCGCCCTCATGAGACAGCCGTTCAGGAGGATTACATTGAAGAGGATCCTCTCGCAAGTGTGCCCAGGGGACTGGTTCTTTTCGCTGGACCTGAAGGATGCATACTTTCATATCCAGATAGCCCCCCACCACAGGCGGTTCTTGAGATTCGCCTTCGAGGGAGTGGCATATCAATACACGGTCCTTCCCTTTGGACTGTCCCTAGCTCCTCGCACTTTTACGAAGTGGGAATGGTCTGCAGAAGCAGCCCTCTACGAACACCTTGGCAATTGAATCGCCATTGGTAGTAAATTTTTTTTTTTTTACTCGCCAGACTGATATGTATGTATGTGTATATACATATACATAGATACATGTTTGTTTGTAAAATGGCACAGTTTTATAAATATCTGAAAGTACACTCTTAACATCAGTCAGTCAAGCATTTAATATGATAATCAATATTATTTAATGATAGAACTTAGTAATTAGAATTAAAACTTGATAAACATGCATGAATGCATATTAGTCATTTTAACTTCAGACTGGTGGTGGTGCTTTTTTTTGGTCATTCAGTGTTTCTGTAAAAATAAAAATTGGGGAAAAACTAACAAAAATACTGATAAGAATGATACAAATTCTACTAATAAGAACAATATAAAACGCACCAAGGATTAATGAATATTAATCAGGTTGTGTGCGTTTGCTCTAACTGATTTGCTGAAATCATAACATGGACGATAATAGGTGAGCGCCAGCCAGTGAGATTGCCATTTGCGCATTAGTTCCGCTCACTACCGGAGAAAGCGGTAGATCTTAAAAGCTGAAGAATTCCAAAGGAACTCCGTTATTTTGACAGCAAAATACAACAAAGAATATCGTTTACATGTAGCGTGCATAGGTCGCACTCAGTCTCTCTCCCTCTCTCTCTGTGTGTGTGTGAAACAAAGCGACGACGAGGCGTGCGCCTTCACACTAGAGTTTACGGTACAATAAATACAGGTGCATTGCACAGCCATTCAGATGAACTGAAAAACAGCACGGATCGCTTGGCGGAGAGTGAAACTGATGCGCTCAGTCAGAGTGTTCGGCGAGTAAAAATATATCTGAGCTAAACTTATACTTAGCCTCCAACTCACACACTGGCGAGTAAAATCTGAGAATGTATTAGCAATTGGCTAATATTAGATGTCATTTAGTCGCCCAGAGTGAAGATTTAGTCACATATGCGAGTGATTTACTGGCAATGTAGAGGGTTGAGAGAAGGTGGGAGTGCTGTGCGATGGCAAACCGCGAAAGAGGAGGGTCGGCTTCACATCAACTGCCTGGAAATTCTGGCAGTGTGTTTGGGCCTTCGCACCTTTCTGCCAGACCTAAGGGGACACCACGTGCTAGTATGCTCAGACAGCATGAGAGTGGTGTCATATATAAATCGCTAGGGCGGTCTTTCCTCGAAGTGCCTCTTCATTCTAGTAGAGTGCCTCTTGGAATGGGCTCAGCTCAACTTTCAGCTCAGCATTCGCTGAGAGCAGCGCATGTGCCGGGCAGGTTGAACCAAGGAGCAGACATGCTATCTAGGAGCAATTTCCCCTCAGAGGAGTGGATGCCCCACCCACATATGGTTCAGAGAATCTGGGAGATCTTTGGCAAGGCAGAGTTCGACCTCTTCGCCTCAGAAGGCAACTCTTACTGCCCAATTTACTTTTCGAAGGACTGGGATGCGCTGGCCCACGACTGGCACAACCTCCTCCTTTACGCTTTTCCCCCGATCGCCCTGATCCCACAGGTAATCAGGTGAATCAGGGAACAGAAACACAAGGTTCTGTTGGTGGCCACGCTCTGGAGGAACCAACACTGGTCCACAGAGCTGTCTCGGCTGCTCTCAGGAGCCCCGTGGCGCATTCCCCTGACACGAGACCTCCTCTCTCAGGCAAACAGAATGATATGGCACCCCCAGCCTGAGCTGTGGGCTCTGCACCTCTGGCCTCTCAATTGGAGCCTGTAGAACTCCCCGAGAGCGTGCTAAATGCAATATCTCAGGCTAGAGCACCCTCAACGAGACGGCTCTATGCCCTTAAATGGTCGGTCTTCTCTGCCTGGTGTATGGCCTGCGGCGCAGAGCCATTTTCCTGCAACATATCTCTGATATTGTCCTTTCCCAGTTGTTCGTTTTTGAAGGGGTCTAGGAGGCTCAACCCGCCTCGTCCTATCACCGTCTCTACATGGGATCTGCCCATGGTGTTGATGGCTCTGAAAAGCCCTCCCTTTGAGCCGCTACAGTCCATTGACCTTCGTCCCCTGATGCTAAAAACCGCTCTGCTACTGGTGTTAACATCGCTAAAACGTATGGGAGATCTGCAGACCCTCTCGGTGAGCCCCACCTGCCTCGAATTCAGGCCCAACGCTCCAAGGTCGTCCTGAAGCCAAGCCATGGTTATGTACCTAAAGTGCTCACGACTCCGTTCAAGAGCACGAGTAGAGCTCTATGTCACTTCCTCCTTCTAGGCAGGACCAAAGTTGAATTGACTCGCCTCTGTCAGGGCATTGTGAATGTATAATTGACATTCTGCCCCCATCAGGCAGTCGGACAGCTTTTTGTATGCTTCGGTGACCGCACCAAAGGGTCTCCGGTCATGAAACAGAGACTTTCCAAATAGATAATTGACGCTGTCGTGCTAGCGTACTCTTCTTTGGGCCTACAATGCCCAATGGGTGTAAGAGCCCACTCAACAAGATCGTCCGCCCTTCCTGGCTTGGGCTATCGTGTGTCCATTGCAGAGATTTGTGCCGGCAGCCGCTGGCCTCGCCGTCCCACATTTTACCAGGTTTTACATCTGGAGGGTCCCAGCCTTACAGGCCTGGATCCCTTTCTACTTAACGGACTCAACTTCAGGCATTTGCCCCCACGTGGTTCCAAGGCTGTGCAATTTCTCTTGGAATGACTACTCAGCGCTGGGCCGACCTCTGTGAGTTTGTCCCTATTGCCTCCTGCGGGGCTTCCCTTCAAAATACTTGGTCCTTCTGGGCCCCTTTTGGTTCTTAACCTGATAACCCGCACCTGGAAACGGCGCACTGAACGCTCTTTGTTTGCACGTGTCAGTGTATACGAATAGATTAAATGAAAAGGACATAATTAATCTTGACAAACTATATATCATACTAAAGGTATAAGCCTCAAGCATCGACGATAGATCGCTGTTTTTAAATGGAAAGCTTATAAGGAATGTATTTGCTAAATTTTTGTAAGCAGTACACATCAAAACATGCATAATAAAAATGCAGTACGTACCAGATTCATCGTAATAACGAGTCCACTGAACAACATCCCATAGAGCACTTTTAGTCCAACGAAACAATAACGTTGTAATATGTATGGTTATTCCTTTGTTTACTTCTCATTTCTTCGGGGACAGTTATTGTTTGTATCCGTTATGGAATAACTTACGCTCAAAAAACTGCGTATTTGTAGTAAAAACCAACAACATGGTTTTGTAGCATACAGTGTCACAAATAGAATGAGACCATCCACTAAAAAAGTCAAAGATACGTGGAATCTTGTTTATTTGAATTCTGGTGCTCTCTTGTGACGGCTCGTGATGCACGCTGTGACGCACCTGTCATCTGATCGGCTTTTTGCACAAATAATTATTTTTTCCCTATTCAACATTTTTCTTATATGTGTGTTTTGTGGGGAATGTGTCTGTATCTGTATGATTACCATCTGTATGACCGCACATCAGCGTGTGATTAATGATTGTATGACCAGCAATTAGTGTGAATGCTGTCTATATGAACGGCCATAAGAGTGTGACTATTGACAAGAGTATATCTGCCGCCCGCCTGTATATACCATCTGTAGACTGCACCTCAAGGCAAGGCAAGGTAAGTTTATTTATATAGCACATTTCATATACAATGTTAATTCAAAGTGCTTTACATAAAATAAAATAAAAACAATAATCACAACAATAAAACAAGGAATTTAAAAACTTTGAAAATTATTTAAAAAAATTGATTTAAGAGGTTTAAAATGAATTTAAGAAAATTATTATACATAAAATACAGTGCAGTCAGTTTGGATGTAGCACGGTGCTCTTTCAGTAAATGCACAGCTAAACAGATGGGTTTTGAGTCTAGATTTAAATGTGACAAATGTTTTAGCACATCTGATCTCTTCTGGAAGCGGATTCCAACTGCGGGTGGCAAAATAGCTAAAAGTAGTTTCCCCTTGTTTTGTGTGAACCCTTGTTATTTCTAACTGACTCGATCCTAATGTTCTGAGTGGTCTGTTAGGTTTATATTCAGTGAGCATATCTGCTATATATTTAGGTCCTAGGCCATTGAGTGATTTATAAACGAGTAAAAGTACTTTAAAATCAATCCTAAATATAACTGGAAGCCAGTGTAAGGACCTGAGGTCTGGTGTGATATGCTCAGATTTTCTGCTTCTAGTCAGAATTCTGGCAGCATCGTTCTGGATGAGCTGCAGCTGTCTATTGGTCTTCTTGGGAAGGCCGGTGAGGTGACCATTACAATAGTCCACCCTGCTGTGATAAAGGCATGAACAAGTTTCTCCAGGTCTTGACTGGAAACAAAACCTCTAATTCTTGCAATGTTTTTGAGATGATAGTATGCTGATTAGTTACAGCTTTGACATGACTACTGAAACTAAGTCTGTCTCCAGAATCAAAAAGAAGAAAAAAACACCAAGATTCCTGACTTGATTTTAGTTGTTAGACCCCTAGAGTCAAGGTATGCATTAACCTTGAGAACTTCATCTTTGTTTCCAAATGCAATGACTTCGGTTTTGTTTTTTTTTTTTTCTTGGTTTTAACTGAAGAAAGTTCTCGCACATCCCACTGTTAATTTCATCAATGCATTGGCAGAGTGAGTCAATGGGGCTGTAGTCATTTGGAGATAATGCTAGGTAAATCTGGGTATCATCTGCATAGCTGTGATAGGCGATTTGGTTCTTTCTCATTATTTGACTTAGTGGGAGCATATACAGGCTAAACAAGAGCGGTGCAAGAATTGAGCCTTGTGGGACTCCGCATGTCATGGACGTCCACTTAGACTTATGCTCTCCTATACTCACATACTAACCTCTCCCTTCTAAGTATGACCTAAACCATTTAATTACCATGCCAGAAAGCACAACCAAGTTTTCCAGTCTCTCTAGTAGTATGTATGATCGACAGTATCAAACGCAGACTGAGATCTAGTAGTTCCCAGCCCGATATTTTGCAATTCTGAATTAAGCGAATTCATTATTAATCTTATGAGTGCTGTCCTTGCGGGGGGGGGGGGGGGGGGGGGGGGGGGGGTGTGATGCGGTCGAAAACCAGATTGAAAATTGTCCAGGTATCCATTTGAGTTTAAGTATTTGTTCAGCTGATTAAAGACTACCTTTTCAATAATCTTTCCTATAAAAGTAAGATTTGATATTGGTCTATAGTTGCTCAATATGGTTTTATCAAGATTTCTCTTTTTCAGAAGGGGTTTAACAACTGCAGTTTTCAGGGAGTTTGGAAAGTCCCAGAAAGAAGTGAGGTGTTCACCACTTCTAAGAGATCTGCTTTCAAACAGTTAAGCACCCTTTTGAAAAAATATGTGGGAAGTGTGTCAAGATAGCATGTTGACGATTTAAGGTGCTGTACTATTTCTTCCAATACTTTGCTATCAATTTCTTCAAAAGCAGACATAGTATCTTCTTTTTGATATTGTGGTCGAATATGTCTAACCTCTGCATAACTTGGGGATGTGCTAATCGCCTTCCTGATATTATTGATCTTCTCAGAAAAGAAGGAAGCAAACTCATTGCATTTGCTGTCGGAGAGCATTTCACTGGCAATCTTATTTGGGGGGTTTGTCAGTCTCTCAAAAGTAGCAAAAAGAGTGCAAGTGTTGTTCAAGTTACTGTTTATAAGGTTTGAGAACAATGACTGTCNGTCATAAAACCTGTGATATCATGATTAGTTGTCATGGTGAACAAGGTTGGGGGATGGTGTTCAGCCGAAAACATAACATCCAGTATATTGAGTGAGGGGACTGTGACGATTTGTTAATCTAATGAATAATTGATTTGTTAAATCCAAAATAAAAATTAGTGTGTCAGATTGGTCGAGACGCTACATATAGTATATTTCAAGTTTCGTCTTCCGCCACATCCGCTCAGCTTTTCTGCATTGTCTTTTCATACTCTGAAATGCTGTTGATTTTCTCCAAGCTGATTTCTGTCTGCCAGTCTTCCTGCTGACTTTCAACGGAGCAATGTCATCAATAACATTCTTAACTTTTGAGTTAAAGGAATCAAGGAGAAGATCAACAGAGTCTGCAGAAATGCTTGGTGTTAAAGATATAGCCTCCATAAAAAGCACACTAGTGTTTTCGTTAATGCAACTCTTTCTGACTGAGACCGATCTAGATTCAGTGGTAACAGAGATCAATATATCAAAGAAAATACAGAAGTGATCAGATAGTGCTACGTCCTTAATAACAATGGATGAAATGTTTAGACCTCTACTGATGAGTAAATCTAGAGTATGTCCCCGATTGTGTGTGGGTTCATGCACATGCTGAATCAGGTCAAAAGTATTTAAAACAGTTATAATTTCTTTTGTAGTTTTGTTTTCTGCATTATCTATGTGAATATTAAAATCCCCTGCAATAGCAAAACAGTCAAACTCTGAGGAAATCATTGATAGCATTTCTGTGAACTCTTCAACAAAGGCTGGAGAGTATTTTGGAGGCCTGTAAATAATGATAACAGAATGTGTGGAGCACCTTTCAACACAATCCCTAAATATTCAAAAGACAAGTACTGACCAAAAGACACTTGCTTGCATTGATAGACATCATTAAATAGAGCAGCTACACCTCCACCTCTCCTAACAGTCCTGCAAACACTCATGAAAGTGAAGTTAGGAGGGGCTGTTTCATTGAGGACCGTTGCACTGCAGCTGTCTTCTAGCCATGTTTCATTTAGAAACATAAAATCCAGGTTGTTTGTGGTTATTAAGTCATTGATTAGAAATGATTTATTTTTTAGTGAGCGAATGTTTAAAAATGCTAACTTGATGGCATTGCATTTTGTCTCAACAGCAATATTAGTTTGATGCATAACAGGCCGCAGATTAGATAAGTCAGCCGTGCGGCTTGAGAAGGCCTTAGACTTTCTATCACGTGATAAAACAGAAATAGAGAAAACTACAGGCACACTGGGTTCCCGCTTGTTCTGTAAACATTTGTGAATGTTGCTGCTATTATAGCAGACATATCACTGAGAGCTGTTATCAGTTGTTTTTGGTTCACCTACAGCAGATGGAAGGTTTGGGCCCTGACATTGTGGCAGCGGCCGGAGAGCTCTCACAGGAGGAGGAGGACGAGCTGGGCCCACAGGCTTTGGTGGTTGTGGGGCCCGCCGTTTTTTAGTTGATATCTGGGGGCTTGCAGCAAAAGAGTGGGAGAGTTTGGTCCCAGCATAAACCAGGTCCTCCATTTTCAGTGAGAAGCTTAGAAGTGGAGATGCTGGAGAGAGGGATAATGTGTCTGGTGAGCAGGGCTGTGGCTCTGTTGTTTCCGGTGGCTGAAATATGCTGTCCTGGCTTCCCTGGCTGTTTTCCAGAAAGTCGTCCTTGGATGCTGAGTCTTGGAGCTGTTCTGATACGTCACGGTCTGTCTGTGATGAGCTCTGTGGGCAGGGCTCAGCCGTGATGGTGTCCATGAGCAGTGCTTGTTGTGGCTGCGTGTTATCAGTGTCCTTGTGGGATGTGTCAACCACATGATGACTCGGAAGCTGATATGAAGTCCTGTGGTCACTCATACTCTGTCCAGGTGTGTGTGTGCCATTCAGGTTGAGTAGTTTGGCACACAATATTGAAGGATGACGGAGGGAGAAGTAGATGTTGTCCTTAAGCACTCTTGCACCAAGTTTGTTTGGATGGAGGCCATCCAGTTTAAACAGTTGACCATGGCCACAGAAAAGATTGAAGTTGTCGATGAAACGGACTCCTTTTAAGCTGCAGATTCTTTGTAGACATGTGTTCAGCCCAAGCAAACGTGAAAACATATTAGTTCATCTTGCTGGGAGTGGCCCACTGATGAACGACCGAACTTTAAGTCTTCGAAGTGTTTCAAAGAGTTCACTGAAGTCCTTAAGGAGTTCTGACTGCTCTTTCCGAATATCATTCTTCCCCACATGGATGATGATTCGATTTGCAGTCTTGTGCTTCATTAGAATTTTCCCAAGTTCCTTGTTCAAATCAGAAACTGTTGCTTGAGGAAAGCAGAAAGTTGCTGAATTTCTGCTACTGATGTTTCTGATAATGGAGTCGCCCACTATCAGAGTCCTAGGCTCGGCTGCGCTCTGAGCTGAAAGCCACTGTCTGCTCGACCTTGAGCATCTGTTAGTAGCGATGTTAGCTGCTGGCTGATCCGATCCATGTTTAATCACATTTGAGGATTCCTCACCCGCATTCATTAATGCTTCAAATATGTTCTCAAGATATATAGGGGGTGGTGGAATACCAGTGTTTGCAAGCCTTGTCATAGCCAAATCTGGGGTAGAGGATGCTACGGCAGCAATACGAGAAAATCGTGACAATCTGATGTCTCTACTGCCTTTGGGTCTCACTCCCTGTTTGTGCCATCGATTATTGTGACAATCAGTTTCGGCTTGTTTCTCTACAATTGGTATAAACTGTTGAGATTGTCTAGGTTCATTGGACTCACCGGCTGTATGCTGATGGGTCCGTGACGACGGTCTGCTGAGTGTTCTGCCTGTTTTGGAAGTCCAGCAAGTAACTTGTTTCAAGAACCGCAATCCTTTGTTGAAGTTTGTGGCAGTTTATGCAGCAAGTAGATTCAACAGGAGGCGTTTTCTTTCTCTTCTGTTTGAATGTGGGCATCTGTGTTTTCCCTTCTCCGGAATGTATGCTGCTGGCAGTGGGAGGCAAAAGTCTTCTTTTATTGTTTTTTTTTTTTTTTAGTGGTATTATTCCAGTCAGAGAGTTTTTAGTGTTTGTGCCAAAAATATGTTGTGTGAGCACTGTGCTGATCTGCTGAAGTAAAATTCTTAGAAAAATCAAAGAAAAGTACAGACATAGGGAGCAAAGCGCAGAGCAGTAAGCAAAAACGTCCGAACGGTAGCGAAGCCGGAAGTATACTGGATCAGGCATTGTTACGGTCCGGAGGAGAGCAACGCAGCCGAATTCCTCTCAGAAAGCTATGGTCACCTCCGAGGCTGCAATCGACATCGAGCGTCGTGGGGGGAGCCTGGAAAGAGAAACAGGTGTACCCCCCGGAAGGGTCCAGCCTGCTCTTCCTGAGAGCTCCGCTGGTTTCGAAGTGCCGGCGGGCGTGGGCATCCCCGGAGGGGAATTCCTCAACGTGAACATAAGACCAGTCCGCCCACCGCCAGAAAAAACACACCCCCGGCTGCCACCAGAGGGAACCCAAAATCTAGGCAGTGGCACGGGCACTCCGACCCTTTGCAGGTAACGGAGTCCGGTCAGCAACTCCGAGATGGTCATACCCCCGCAATGGGAGCATGAGCCATCCACGAAAGCCACCTCAGCGTGCTTCATGCCCAGGCATGAGAGGCAGCGATCGTGACCATCACCCAGCGCCAGGTAACGACCGCATCCAGAACGCCGGGTGATACGTTGTCTATAGCAAGAACCACATCATCTTTACAAAGACGTAACGTCAAGTTTGCCAAGCACCGTAGTCTTTAAAAAGACGCACCCGAAATTGCTTTTTTAGGGGAAAAAGCTCTTTTAGCGGGCTGAGGCGCACAGGGGAGATGATCATCTGCAACACCAACAGGGGTAGGGCAGCCTGATGTGTGCAACCCACTAGACACGGGAAACCACCACCGCTGAAGCGTCCACCAACACGAAGAGCTCTCCAAGAGCGCGCTGAACTCGTTCAGTCTTTTCTCTCAGTAGAGTAGTCAGGAGCAGAACGATGTGATCGCTCGGCTACGAAGCGAAAAGCTGAATATGCGCTGCACCTGCTGCATACTTATACTCACGCTGTGATCAGCAGCAGCTGGATGCAATAATCGCATGCCAATATGCATTGGCTCGTTTAGTTTACACTCAAAGTAGATTGGTCCCGCTAAGCGAGATCCCAATTTCGTCGGTCATCTGACGTGACGTTGAGAGTGACCGACTGAAAGGGAACATGTGCTAGCTATCTCATGATGCTCTTTCTTCTTCCTTCAGCTAGCTTTTTTCTAGAAGTAACATTACTGGCCAAAGGTTTGGACACATTACTATTTTTAATGTTTTTGAAAGAAGTCTCAACAAGGCTGCATTTATTTGATCAAAAATATAGAAAAAAATTTGAAAAATTGTGAAAAATTGTGAAATATAATAATGTGAAATATTATTACAATTTAAAATAACGGAATATATTATGTATTTCTGTGATGCAAAGCTGAATTTTCATCAGCCATTACTCCAGTCTTCAGTGTTACATGATCCTTCAGAATCATCCTTAAATATGATAATTTATTATCAATTTTGGAAACAGTTGTGCTGCTTAATATTTTTTCAGAACCTGTGATACTTTTTCCAGGAAACTTTGATAAATAAAAAGTGAAAGAAAGTAATACTTTTATTCAGCAAAGATGCATTAAATAATTTTTTTTTTTTAAGTTTATATAATAATTTTAAAGTATATTAAATCAGCTAACCCTTATTTAAATTGTAATAATATTCCATAATACTGTTTTATGTATTGTTTGATCAATAAAGCAAGCTTGAATGATGAGCATAAGAAACTTCTTTCGAAAACATTAAAGGTACAGTGTGTAAATTTTAAATCTAGCGGTGAGGTTGCGAATTGCAACCAACGGCTCCATCCCCCGCTCAACCCTCCCTTTAGAGAAGCTATGGTGGCCGATACAGGACTAAGAGATGTCGTAGTCTGAGACAGCAGAGAGTAGTCAGCAATGATGTATCTTTACAAAGGTAAAATAAGGAATTATATTTACTTAATTATTCAATAAAACGATATGTTATTGCAATTATTATTGTTACTTGTTGTTCATCATTGTGTCAGTGTTTTATTCGCAATAACAACATAGTGACGAAACACGCTCTGTTTGTCCTTTAAGGGCTACTGTACAAACATGGTGGTGACTTCCATGTAAGGGGACCCGCGATGTATTTAGATATAAATTGCTCATTCTAAGTTAATAAAAACATTACGGTTCATTGTGTATGGTCTTTATACACCTCTGAAAACATAGTTATGTATATTATATTGCATTTCTGTCAACAGATTCTCCTAAATATTACACACTGCACCTTTACAAATAATGTATCCAAACCTTTGACAGGAACTGTATATACTAGGTTTGTTTGGTAGTTTGTTTTAGCAAGCATGCTGATAGTGGAGTATTTATTCATCTAGCCTATTTCTATTCATTTGCAACACTTGTAAAATATATTTGCCATTCCAAAATATTCTGAACTGTTTAGCTAATTATTTATATATCTGTGCATTGCATTGTATAACTTTTTTCTAATCTTACTCTACGGAACAATACCACACACACCATCTCATATGTGGATACATTTCACCTCAGCCAATGTGGAAAGAAAGGCTGTGTATAGTTGCAAATACTGTGCAAATTCCTATGTTAAGAATGCCACAAAGATGAAGCAGCCTACAACCAAGTGCCCAAAGTTTCCTCATGGCTCAAAACAAGCAACCCCAGGCAAGAGTTCATCTGCTTCCATTTGAAGTGAAAATGATTCAGATTCATACACCCTCTCGTCAGCTCCTGGTCACTCTGGAATCAGAGGACTTTTTGATTCAATGGATGAACGTAGCCAGAGAAATGCTGATGAATGATTTGCTCGTGCAGTGTATGCAACTGGCTCGCCTCTGATGTTCACAGCTAATGTCTTTTGGAAGAGATTTCTGAATGTTCTTCGCCCGCATACACATCCCACCAGACATGCTTTATCTGCTCATTTTCTGGATAGAGAGTTTAACAGAGTACAAGCAAAGGTCAAGCAAAACACTGAGAAAGCAGACTGTATTTCAGTCATCTCTGATAAACTGTCGAATGTCCAGGGGCAAAGAATTATCAACTACATCGTCACCACCCCTTAACCAGTGTTCTATAAGAGCACAGACACTAAGGAGAACAGACACACGGGCCCCTGCATTGCTGATGAGCTGAAAGCAGTTATCAATGACCTTGGAGCAGAGAATGTTTTTGCACTTGTAACTGACAGTGCTGCGAACATGAAGGTTGGACACACAGTGCTTGGGCACATGTGGAGGAGACCTAACTTCACATTACATCAACTGGCTGTGCTGCCCATACTCTTAATCTCCTTAAGGACATCATGACACTGAATACAATGATCACACTGTACAAGACAGCGAAACAAGTAGTGAAATCTGTGAATGGCAAACAGGTAGCTTCAGCAATCTACCTCTCTAAGCAAAAAGAAAAAAAACAAGAACCCCACACTGAAGCTCCCCAGCGTCACTCGATGGGGTGCAGTTGTCATAATGTATGACAGTCTGCTAGAGGAGAAGGAGCCTTTGCAAGACATGGCCATATCCCAGACTGTAGCCATTGAAAGTGCCATCAAGAGATCCTGTTGGATGAAAAGAAATACAAACTGTCCTGCCCACTTCCCTGATGCTCCAAGCAGAGGAAACGGCAGTGGTCAAATCGATGGCGAAGCGGCAAGAGTTCTGCATGAATCCAATAAATGCAGGAGCATACATGCCATGTCTTACAATCTGGGTCTTGATGAAGGCAAAGATCTCGACAGTCTGGCAAAGTACCATACCAAGCAAGGCCTTTGGGAAGGGGATGGGATATGGAAATCATGCCATCACATACAGGTGCATTTCAATAAATTAGAATGTTATGGAAAAGTTCATTTATTTCAGTAATTCAACTCAAATTGTGAAACTCGTGTATTAAATAAATTCAGTGCACACAGACTGAAGTAGTTTAAGTCTTTGGTTCTTTTAATTGTGATGATTTTGGCTCACATTTAAAAAAAAACCCACCAATTCAATCTCAACCAATTAGAATACTTCCTAGACCAATAAAAACATTTTTAGTGAATTGGTGGCCTTCTGGAAAGTATGTTAATTTACTGTATGTGTACTCAATACTTGGTAGGAGCTCCTTTTGCTTTAATTACTGCCTCAATTCGGCGTGGCATGGAGGTGATCAGTTTGTGGCACTGCTGAGGTGGTATGGAAGCCCAGGTTTCTTTGACAGTGGCCTTCAGCTCATCTGCATTTTTTTGGTCTCTTGTTTCTCATTTTCCTCTTGACAATACCCCATAGATTCTCTATGGGGTTCAGGTCTGGTGAGTTTGCTGGCCAGTCAAGCACACCAACACAATGGTCATTTAACAAACTTTTGGTGCTTTTGACAGTGTGGACAGGTGCCAAATCCTGCAGGAAAATGAAATCAGCATCTCCATAAAACTTTTCAGCAGAAGGAAGCATGAAGTGCTCAAAAATGTCTTGGTAAACGGGTGCAGTGACGTTGGTTTCCAAAAAACACAATGGACCAACACCAGCATGACATTGCACCCCAAATCATCACAGACTGTGGAAACTTAACACTGGACTTCAAGCAACTTGGGCTATGAGCTTCTCCACCCTTCCTCCAGACTCTAGGACCTTGGTTTCCAAATTAAATAAAAAAACTTGCTCTCATCTGAAAAGAGACTACCCGTACTCAACTTTGACAGTTTTGTTTTCACGTGCAACCAGTACCAGGGTCGTTCTCTTGCATTTATTGCTGCCTGTCTGGATCCCCGTGTGAAGATCCAAGCACTCTCGACTCTTGTGAGCGTCGGCCTCGGCTTTTAGGGCCGTTGCGCCCCCTATTTAACCATTTTGTTTATTCCTGGAATTATTCGATCACAACTACTGTAGCCAAATTCCTTGAAACGTCTGTGTGTGGTGGCTCTTGATGCCTTTGACCCCCCCCACCCCCCCCCCAGCATCAAGTCCATTCCTTGTGAAAAATGAAAAAACAAAATAGTTCACTCAAATTCTTGAATCGATTTGACAATCCTCATAGCTGGGGGGGGGGGCTCGGTTCTCTGGTTGGTGGTTGCATCTTTTTCTTCCAAACTTTTTCCTTCCACTCAACTTCTGTTAACATGCTTGGATACAGCACTCTGTGAACCACCAGCTTATTTGGAAATGAATGTTTGTGGCTTACCCTCCTTGTGAAGGGTATCAATGAGTGTCTTCTGGACAACTGTCAGATCAGAAGTATTCCCCATGATTGTGTAGCCTACTGAACCAAACTGAGAGACCATTTTGAAGGCTCAGGGAAACCTTTGCAGGTGTTTTGAGTTGATGGATAGATGATTGGCATGTCACCATATTCTAATTTGTTGATAGTGAATTGGTGGGTTTTGTTAAATGTGAGCCAAAATCATTCAAATTAAAAGAACCAAAGACTTAAAATACTTCAGTCTGTGTGCATGAATTTTTAAGGGGTCCTATTATGCTCTTTTACAAGTCTTAATTTTGTTTTGGGGGTGTACTAGAACCTGCTCTCATGCTTGGTGGTTCGAAAAATGCATTATTTTTTTACATAATTTACATTATTAAAACACCTCTCTCCCCAGCCTGGCACAAACGACTGGATTAGTTCCAGCTTTGATGAAGCTCCGCCTTCCGAAAAAAAAAAATGTGATGTGATTGGTTAGCTGTCCAAGTGCGTTGTGATTGGCGAACAGCTTAGACGGTGTTTCAGTACTGCCACGCCCCCCTTGCTCCGTCTTTCAACAAAAAATTTTGTGCGAATCCGGCACTGTACTCCCTCGTCTTGTGGAAGCTGTCCTCAGTAAAATGCGCAGAACACAATAGCAAATTGGGGTTATAATGCTCAGGAACAGAGTTAAAAAGTAAATTGCAACCACTGTTTCCTGACATCATCCACTTTCGGAAGCCCAAACAAAGACGATTGGGCATGGAGGTGAAAAAAACAGCATTTCAGGCGGTCGCTCACCGGACGAGAAGCGCAGCGTCGTGCCACGTCTTTAAAATTCAAATACATGATTTTCTATGAGTGTAGGCACACCGGCGGAGCCGTTCGGCGTCTGTTCGCGGTGCCCAGCTACGTCATGTTATATTTGTAAGAATTGTTCTAGACCAGCGGTTCTCAATTCCAGTCCTCGCGTACCCCCGCTCTGCATGTTTTGCACGTCTCTCTTTGTTAACACACCTGATTCAGATCATCATCTCGTTAGAAGTGAGCTCCGTGCATGAACTGTGTTCCGATTGACATGGTCCCTACTCAGTGTCCATCGCTCCCTACTACCTGAGCAGGGGAAATCCGTTGAAGTTTACTTCACTTCGGGAACATTCCCATTTACAGATTTGCACTCCGCCGCTGCCTGCAGCGTCTTCACACACAGACTAAACTTACTACAGAAGTGTGAAGTGTGAAATAATATACCTCTGTAAATAAATACACATTTAAATTCATGTCTCGCATTACGTAAATGCCCTTTGTATGGAACATATACGCTCCCTTCGAACTGGAATCATGGCGGAATATACGGTAATGTCCACTTCGCAGGGCACTTACAGTCAAATATAACAAACGTATGAAGCAATAAGAGAAAACACACCAAATGTGCAGAGCGGGGGTACGCGAGGACTGGAAATGAGAACCACTGTTCTAGACATGCCAAAAATTTTAAGCTACAGCACAGCAGCTCTTCTTCTTGGTTTTCTCTGATGCACTAACTCTGCAGCAGCTCTTCTTCTTCGTCGTCTCGTCTGATGCGCTCACTCAACCAAGCGTTCTAACCACAACCTCGCCCCTCCCCAACCATTCGAATTTCTGTAGGCGGGAATTATTTGTAATGAAATTCTAATGAGCCGCTTTGTGATATCACAAAGCCAGGAAACCAAACGCTGTAGTCCAAACGAGCCGTTTACTGTAGTTCTTGAAAAAAAATTTTTTTTTTTAACTAAATATCTCCCTTTGGAGTGGACTTTGAGATTTGTAACTTTCTAGATCTTTTTTATGCCCAAACATACACACTACACACTAACTAAAATTAAAAAAGTGAAAAAGCATAATAGGACCCCTTTAATACACGAGTTACACAATTCAGTGCGGTGCGCCTCGCGTTTTCAGATCTAAAAAACTCGTTCGGTGTGATCGGGACCTCAGTCTCTTCAGTGGCGCCTCCGTGTCAGCAAAAAGAGCCGTCTCCATCCACGGCTGCAGTGTGCTGTGCTACCAGGACATGTACCTCTCTGTGGCTGAGCCCATGAGGAAAACACGCTGCTGTTGGCGCTGTCTGGGACAGCCTTGAGCTGGGACTGAAGATCAAACTGCACCTTTGGGAGACGCACAAGTGGCTTACAATGGTGGAGATGGAGCAGCCTGATGGCTTCGCTCCACGAATCCATCCATGTGGATATCAGTGAAGAGCCCCTGCCTGAAGAACCACATAGAAACAAGCCCAGACACTGAGTCATCATAGTGTCACATGGAGTTTCACACAGCCAGACCTATGAATTGTATGTAAATACTGTATATTGCATATAGTTATAGAGTAAGTTTTATTTTGTAGAGTAAGTTTTTAGCACATTGCTGTGTGGTTGTTGGGATGTTTTTGGTGGTTGTCAATGAGTTGATATCTGGTTCCTACACTCTAAAAAATGCTGGGTTGTTTCAACCCAACTTTGGGTCAAAAATTGACTAACCCAGCTGTTGGGTTAAAATATTTATATTTAAATTGTAACCCAAAAGTTGGGTTAGTCCATATATGACCCAAAGTTGGGTTGAAACAACCAGCATTTTTTAGAGTGTAGGTTGTTCTTGCTTGTTACATGGTTTTCAAGATGTTTTTGGTGGTTTCCTGTGTGTTGACATTTAAAATAGTAATTAATTTTGCTGTGAAATTGAGGAATATGGAATCTTTGGTTTCAATTTTTAATCAGTTGAATAAAATATTTTATCACAAATAATTGCATGACTTTTTAGGGTTAAAGCTGCAGTCTGTAATATTTTTGGTTTCAAAAATTATTCGAAATCAATTTTTGAGCAAGTACATAACCAATCAGTGTTCAAAAATATCTCCTTACCTTAGCCTGATTCACAACAGTAAACTTGTAATAATGTTTTCTAATTTGAGTGGTACTGGTTTTTCACAGGAAATTCGAGCATGCCGCCGCATCATTACATCACGTCTGTAAACATAAAGAAGGCGTCCCGGCTAGTAGGCGATATTGCATGTGAGGAACCTGCAGGTGGCGGATCGTTTATAGCCTTTTCTCACATCAGCTGGAATAATTAAACTTATAATTTTGATGATGGATTGCGGAATATGTGTCTATGAAACACGTGACTGAAATTAGATTATATTCCAGTTTTAAATGTGCATCTGATTACAGATATGTGGGATTACACAAGATTTGTATTTTAAAGAGAACCAGTTAGAAGGGAGCATAATTTGCTTTTTGGGTTAAAATAATTTCTTTATATGAAATTCGAATGGTGTGACAATTAGAGATTACACTGTAAAGAAATTGAAATCTACACGCTAATACAAACTATACACAAAGTCATGCAATGCTGATGTTGTTAACATTAACAATTTGAGAACAAAGTATAACAATAATAATAATTTGCACGGTTTGAAGTGATATGAGCTATGCCATCATTAGATTAATCACCATTGGTAGCGTGATTTATTGTAATGATTTTTTCCTCAGTTGGTCAGAACAAACGTGGCAGACTTGTTATTACTTGTTCAGATGACAATATCCGTTGAAAATTCTTATTTGGGTCATAATCCAAGAATCTGTAATCCTTAAGTACAGAGAATAACCCCACACAATGTGGTGACTGCCACACACACATACTCCTCAGAACATTAGATTCATCTGCGCTGGAGCCATGCCGACTCACAACCCACGCATGATTCCGCAAACAGCTGCAATTGCAGGGTTTCAAACAGAGATGGCGACAAAGAAACAAAACTTACGGACTGCAGCTTTAAAAAAGTTAATCACAGATTTGAAGTGTTGAAATCTCTCTTTTTGATATGATCTTTGCCATTTCATTGCATTTTAGCTCCTTTTCGAGGTAAAGAAAATACAGTTTACAAAGTTTATTAGAATTTTTTGTAAAATAAAGTTTACGAAAGTAAATAAATAAAATAAAACACTCAAAAACACAAACTATCCAAGTCAAGTCAAGTCAAGTCACCTTTTTTTTTTTATATAGCGCTTTTAACAATACAGATGTGTCAAAGCAACTGAACAGCATTAAATACGAAAATAGTGTGTCAATAATGCAAAAATGACAATAGTAAACACTCATTTTTCAGTTAAAAGACAGTTCATCATTGAATTCAGTGATGTCAACATTCAGCTCAGCTAAATAATATCTTTCCAATCATGTCAACGATAACACTGGAAATGAAGTGTCCCAAACTAAGCAAGCCAGAGGCAACAGCGGCAAGGAACAAACTCCATCGGTGACAGAATGGAGAAAAAACCTTGGGAGAAACCAGGCTCAGTCGGGGGGCCAGTTCTCCTCTGACCAGACGAACCAGCAGTACGGAAAAATCAATTAAAGACGTAATAAAAAAGACGATGAACAATATTAACAGCAATAATTATATGATGCAATCAAACTTATAGCAAAAATGTGGTAGTTCTGTATGTTGTTTCATGGTTGGCATCACCTGAGGTCCTCTGAGGAGTTGCATCACCTCTTCTCAGGTGTTCTGGATCCAGACTGAAGCGTGGCAAAAACAGAGAAACAAATAGAAACATAATTAGCATAGCTGCTGTGCCAACCAAGAAAAATTGATTTGTTTTAAACCAAACTAAAGATATAATTGCAGTAAAAGATTATGACTGCAGTAACAGATTATGAGATGCATTATTTGAATGTTTGGCCAAAGAGATGTGTCTTTTAATCTAGATTTAAACAGAGAGAGTGTGTCTGAAACCAGAACGTTATCAGGAAGGCTATTCCAGAGATTGGGAGCCAAATGCGAAAAAGCTCTACCTCCTTTAGGGGACTTTCCTGTCCTAGGTACTACCAAAGGTCCAGAGTTTTGCAACCTTAGGGAGCATGATGGATTGTAGAGTGGTAGAAGACCAGTCAGGTACGCAGGAGCTAACCCATTAAGAGCCTTATAGGCAAGTAATAATATTTTGTAACTGATACGGAACTTAATAGGAAAAAGTTAGAACTAAACTGAAACACGGCATTAAAAACTAATCAATATCAGAAGCTCAAAATTAAATTAAAAGCTTATTGTATTACTGTATTAAAACCTCACTGTATTATGTAGAGTATTATGAGAGAGAGATTGACTGAGCGAGTGATTACCTGCATCTGATACAGCATTCATTCTTCAGCTCAATCTCATATTCACAATAAAACATTGTCCGCTGAGGAAAGCGATATCTTTGTTGTACTATCTTTTATCTGTTAAGGGTGATTTCCATTGACAGCACTGCTCAGTGCATTTGTTGGTTGTATCTTACAGGCTGTTGTTAAAAGTAAAAACTTCAGTTTCAGTCTTTTTCAATTTAAAAGTCTTTACTGCTGACTTGTAAAAATAGTCTATTGTTGCCATCTAATGGCAGAACAATGTAACTAAAATCACCATCACAAACACACACACACAAACACTGTTTCCTAATACTAAATACTACTATTATTTATATTAATCTTATTCATATACATTTAGGAATAAATTCTATATTTTTCCTTGTCAATTTTGTAATCAGCATATTTAAAAAGCATAGGCTATTTAAAAAAGTTTAATTAATCACAATTCTTATTTATCCTCTTGTCTCTATCGCTGAAGAAATTTAAAAAGCCAGTAGGTTTGTTAGTGAAAATATTATTTCCTGACAGCAAGAGAGTCTGTTTAATTAAAGTTAAATTTACAGCCTTCACAATACAAGCGCGCGCACACTTGGTTCCAGAAGAATTTTTCCCTGAGTGAATTTTTAAAAAGCCTTCTGTGATGAGTTGAACCGAACCAACCACATTTTAAATTAATTTTTGTTTTAAAGTATTTGAAACTCTGACAAAAAGATAAATGTACAAGACTGTGTATTTAACTGCTTTTAGTAATGGAAAGAACTACAATTCCATGAAGCCCTGCGAATGACAGTGTCTTAATTTAAAATGAAAGAGGCCAAAACTGCTTTCAGTATGTTTGATATGTTGATACACCATATGTTGTTCTCTTATGACAGTGTGTATTTCTGACCTCTGAGGGTTGGAGCTCACTCTAGTCCCACATTCACAGTTCATTTGTCTGCAAATTCATACATCACCCAGAATTCCCCTGATCCACAGCACGGCAGCACTGCTGTCTGTCAACCCAATCCAGATTAAATAGAGACTGCTGTCAGCTCCCATACACAGCCACACTATATTATTCCCTGCAAGCGTATCCTGTGGGGAACATTTTGTGTTTAATATCACAGTTCAGCCTTTTAATTTCAGTGGGGAAGAATTAATTAAATATAAGGCGGGTGTAATGAGCCCTGTTTCCATTAGTTTCCAGACAAATCTCCTCGAACTTGAAGGAGAAAAACTACTATCATATCTTGATCTCATTTCACACTCTACAAACACCTTAATCACTATATTCAGAAGTTTAAACACTGTTTAAGTCTGTGAATAAAGTTAGAGCTAATTTTATATGCATAAATATGTCATTCAAATCTACAGAGCTGAGAGTCATCGTCTAACAACTAATTAAAAAATGTAATTAGATATTGTCTTATTATTAGATACAATCTGAACAAATGACACTGTTCTAGTAAACATTTCCATGAATGAATATGTAAAAAGTAACCCATCATATTTTAAGTAAATTGGCTATGTGTTATGTTCTACATAATGAAAAAGAATAAGTGTTTTTATTTTTCTCCATATTAATGTGCAGTTTACCATCCAGAACATACACTAAGCAGAAGTTATAATATAGAGCTTCAGCACCAGTCACATTCTGTACTCAGTAGGCTTGTCAGGACAGATATAGGCTTATTTGCTTTCCAATGGAAGTTTATGAATATATAAAAAAAACATCTGATTCTGGATTATGGCTTTCCTGCTGTCAGAAAAGGTGAGATGGGCAGAAGCTCCGCCAACACTGTGACAGGTCACATTCAAATATGAAAACAGCCCAAATCCCCAAACAAAAGTATGATGCCTGTAATACTCTGATGACGTCTGTCTGATTAAGATCAGAATCACTCTAAAGAGAAGTGAGGGAAAAGAGCTGCACTACAGATCCAGAGTAAACGGACAGTATAGCATTAACTAATTTCTTTTTAAACAGCTTTGGTTTTAGCCCAGTAAAAAGAATATCTCATTGAAATCTGTATATCCTGCCATCTGCTGGACATCCAGAATTACAGTTATTTTTCCCCCAATTATGAATTTATCTATTCTTACTTTTTATTAACATATAAACCGTTCACTAATGTACATTCAAAAATAGATTCTGGATAATCTGATCCTTTCAAATCTATACTTTTTAGGTGTAGTTGCTATAGATTTGTGAAATTTGGCCACTTGCTGTTTATTTCATCATTAATGTAGCCTAGTTACTGTAAATTCCCCTGCCCCTTCATACTGTAATTTTAAATTCCCCTGAACTGATTCATGCAGTAATTTTAAATGAAATAATGTCTTTGATTAGGGAGATTAAAAAAACTTTTAACTCTGACATTTAAATAGTTATTTCGTTTATTTAATGTAGAAATTAACAACAGAAACAACATTCCATTATCAAATAGTAAAATGCTTTAAATTCTAAGTTTTAATTTTATTTTAAAATGATGGAGAGCTAAAAGTGGGGCAGGGGACTGTATGGTTATGTTTTTAAGTCAAGCTCAAAGATTTCCATGCAGTGGTTTAAACAAACACCAACAGTGACACTGCATGTATTTTACTAGTTATTTAGTTGATTTACTGTTCACTCTTTAGGGGACAGTAATACAGTTTTGTGTGTATGACAGAGTTGCTGCTTATAAAGTTTTTGAACTCCACTGACTTTAATTAAATCAACAAAAAACATTCTTCATAAATTCTACTCTTTTGTGTTCCAGGTTTGTTAGGATATGAGGGTGAGTAAATGAAGGTTTGTATGACCTATTGCTTTAAACAGTTAAGTCCAACAAAAAGTTTACTTCCTTAAAACAGATCCTCTTTTGCTTTAAACACAGATTGTAGCAGACACATCATATGATTTTCTGTCATAAGAGACTGTAAGGGACTTTTTCAGTTAAAAGTAAAATATTTCTGAATTATTGACAAATACAAATGATTCATAAACGTTAAGTGTCTATACAACGATTCATAAATGGTAAGTGTCTAAGCATTTCATCAGCGTCACCACTCTGACCTTATATCATATCATTATGAGAAAGTGAAGAGTTATTTCTGCTGGAAATACTTTTATTTAGAATTATATTCACAAACGGACAGCGATACATGCATGAACAGAATTCAATGTATGTTCTGTCTCAATCACTCAAGGTGATGTGAAAAATCATATCTTCCTGCAAATGCTCTTTTGAACCCAATAGGGTAGCAGTATATAAAGCCTTTAAAATAATCTTGTGTAGCTGATGTAAATACAGCCCCAACTGGCCACTTTTAAATCTGTGTCTTGGAAAACCAGATGAAAAGCACTTATCTATAGTATGTAAGTGACATGAGCCGCTGCCCCTAGCCAAAGAAACGCACAGAGACAGTCAAGCTGTATTGAAATGCCTTGCTTATGGGCACAATGGTAAGAGTTTAAGAGTTTTGAATAGGTCCTACTATGTCAAAAACACAAAGTTCACATTATCACAGTCTGTGAATGTAAACCGCATCAGTATCAGTATATTAGTTCTGTGAAACGTCACTTGGACATGGTGACAACACAATACTAACGCAACTCAACCAGACCTCACCCCCTCATATTTTGTTCCTTATGCCTATAGGATTTATTTTAAATGTGAGATTTTTTTTTACTTATATAGGCTAGAGAATAACTCCCTTTGTCATGCACAAACAGCAACATTATACACACTAAAGGATGTTGAAAACGTAAAAAAAAATAAAAAAAAAAAGCATACTATGACCCCTTTAATTACTAAGATACAGTACATCAACTACATACAGGATGGAAAACATTTCAACACACTCTGTGTGGGTGCGGGTGAAGTCAGCAAGTGAAATAAGTTATAAATGTAGTGGTCTGTAAGAAGTTTGTCTTAACACAGCACATCGTCCATTAGTGTGTCTGTGCAATGCAGAACCACAGCGACTCCAGTTTAAACTCCACCAGCCAGACTACAGCTAACCTGGTCAGCAGTGGCCTGATGGGTCTTTGCTTCATGATTGGGGTTCCTGGTAATATTGCAGTCATTTTTTTCATAGTTCGGCATTTCAAAATGGACAATTTCACTCACTGAGTTCGGGGTGGTGCTATCGGCTGGCAGTCTGCCAACATTTATGTTGATAACCTCTCTTCTGTTTGTTTGGGAGCTACACCAAAGCTACAGCGGGAGTATAGGGGGCAGTCCAGCAGGCGAAGTGCTTCGCACACGCGCCGCAGCGGCAGACGCAAGGTGATTAACCGGTACGCTGCGAGTGGGTACGTGGTGTACAAATTCGGCCATCCCACGAGTGGGGGGCCAAATGAGCAAGAGAAGAGAGAGAGCGCTGCTGATCAGCGGTTGGGCTCTGGCACTGCTTTTCTCTTGTCCTAGTGTACTTGCACAAGAGATCGTTCAAAATAAATCCAAGAAATCTTGTGGCAGGATCTTGCATTCAGAGGAGTACAGGCTTACTGCTGCCATACTGGAGATGCTGCTGGCTTTTTATCTTCCTTTCACAATCATATTGACTTCATATTGTTGCCTACATCAGAAGGTGACACAGGGAACGTTCAGCCACAGGCAAAGATTAACCAAACTGGTGACCCGCATTGTGGTAACTTTCTTCATTTTTTATGCTCCACACCAAATTATTAATTTGTTTCAAATTTTTGAAATAGTTTTCAAATCATCACTACCAGTTTTTTCAGCTAAACTCCATGAGATTAGAGGTTCCACAGGTGACATTGCAGGAAGTCTTACTTTCATTAACAGCTGTGTGAACCCCTTCCTCTATGCTGTGGCTTCAAAGACTTTACGTCAACAAAAATGAACACCTTTTCAGTACAACCAAAGGGACATGCTGTTTACAGAGGAGTCATTCTCATCTGTGAACAGACATTTTTACCCCTTACAAAACGTAATGGAAATGTTAAGCAAACAATCTGGATTCTGGATGAAAAGTTGCAGTTACATCTGGCTGATCCTTTTATTCCAAAGCAACTTATATTGTACCTAAGGTTCACATTTTATCAGGTCATACATTGCCTGGGAATTAAACCCATGACTTAAACCCATGACCTTGGTGTTACTACCACCATGTTCTACTGTCTGAGCTACAGGAAGTTTAAAGGTGAAGTTGGGCAATTATTGAATTTTAAAGCAACTGTTTGTTAAATACCTATGTTAAATTTTGGGTGTAAAAAAAAATGGATTAATTTAAAATTATTTATTAGCGGACTATAGTAACCGTGAAAATGGGATTCTTGAGAGTCATAGAAGCATGTCGTCACGTTTTCACCCTTGTTGTTCCAAACCTGTATGATTGTCCTTCTTCTGTGGAACAGGAAAGATATTCCGAAGAACACTGATGTCCAACACAACCGACAGTGTGTGTTGTGCTGTGAGTAGTTTATATGGGTTACTGTGTTTGACGTGTTCGATTATATAACCAAAATAAACTCAAATTAGCACAAATGGTAAAAGCCCCACAGCAGATTATAATACGTTACAACGCAGACGGTTTGGATTCGTTTATTTTGGATTAGTAGGTTTATTCAAGAATACCTTGTTT
This sequence comes from Sinocyclocheilus anophthalmus, assembly GCA_018155175.1. NCBI lineage: Eukaryota > Metazoa > Chordata > Actinopteri > Cypriniformes > Cyprinidae > Sinocyclocheilus > Sinocyclocheilus anophthalmus. The sequence continues at coordinate 77,199 of JADLZN010006385.1, read as the reverse complement.
TACATACAGGCAACAATAAAATAATAAATCCTGTTGTTTTTGTAACATGTCTCAAGTGACACTGAACCTGGAATCCGATGGGGAAAGCACAGCGCTCGCTTTGCTAATCTCACCTTCTCAGGGAATGATTTATTGGAAATACTCTATGTGGTGCATACAATAGGTGGCCCTGGGTTGTGGTATATAGAAGCCAAGCTTTTCCAGAATCTTATGTGGAATCTTTCATTTATAACCCGCTGATGGTCTAACTGGATATGTGTATAGGACTAGCAATAAGCACAAGCATGTGATTATATGGAATTTCTAATTATTAAAAATATAGCTGATCTCCATAATAACGTCTTTGAGATGTTCTTCTGCCGCTATAGTTTACTTTAAGTCATGCAACGGCTGATGCAACAATGATTCTTGACTGCATAGTTGAAACCTACAACATGATGCGCGCTCGACAAAACAAAATGTTTAATTTTACCATTCATTGTACAAATCTTTATTTGTCTCATAGCCTATTTTTTACCCATGAATCGTTTTTGAATTTTGCAACTAACCCCTGAACTTAGACAGTTACCACCATTAAATGACGTTGGTTGTGATAATGCGGGGCAACATGTGGCCTGAGCCGCATCGGGTAGGGAGCAACTTTGTTGTGAACCGCGGGCAGTAGATAAAAAGTAGTCATCATCTCATAGAAGTGGGACAGATTTTAAACTTGAAAGGAAAAAATACTGGCTGACTTTTAGGTCCTGCCAAGCATAGCTAATGTGCTAGCATCCACTAGAGGCACAAAGACAAGGGGTGCTACATTTTTGGCCGACGCCATGGCAGGGTAACAATGTAATGATAAGGCCATCAACCGTCGCCTTACCAAACAACGCATATGGTTCAGGGCAGATCGAGAAACATAGGGATGGGTGCAGGCGAACATGTAAAGTAGACAAGCACGGAAACATAATTCACACAACATTGGGGCTCGCTCTCGGGGGGCCCACGGCGTGTAAGTGAGAAGGTTACGATCTCTGCGTCCGCAGGGGGCCGGGGAGCGCTGTACAGCATCGAACTGACTCTGGGTTAGGAAATGGGCGCTCTCATCTTCCCATTTCTGCCAAGAGAGCTTCTTCAGAAAGGAATTACAGGAATCTCCTTGAATCATGAAGACAACGTTAAAAGAAAATATCCTGTTCAGCAAATGGGCCGGACAACAAACGAGGGAAAAAACTAGTCAGACCGTGAAATGTTACACACATGATCAAAGGGCTTAACCAAGTAATGATAGACAGGGCGGGGATAATGAGTACAGGGAACTGAGGGATACCGAATCGGCCAAAAAGAAGTACGGAGGATAGTGCAGGTGCAAAGACATAAGCAAGTAGTTCGGTGAGGAGGACATAGTTAGATGACAGAGAGCACACAAGGAATAGTATGGGGGTGAAATAATTGGGGTTGAAAAACAGGGTGGCGAATAGGCACAAATGGTTAACGACCCGAAATACGCGTGCTCCAAGGTGGAATAAATGGGAAAGAAAGGAGCTCGGGTTAGGGTGATCTAGAATGGCGTGGGGGCAAGTACCTAATGGACGAGCCCCGTAACGCACAGAACACCTGATGACGGGACAAAGCAAGGAGATCGTGATGCGGTGGCATGCCAGAAAAAAAAGAAAAGATGAAGCCACTAGACCGTCTTGGGGGGGTGGGGGCAGACTGAGGCCGAAAAGAACATTATGTGGGGAGGGAGGATGGGGGAATGAAAGGTGGTCGATGCGGTCAATGAAAAAACACAGGAGGTCCACGACGCCATTAGGTGCTCCGCGAGGCCCCCGGGCTGGAACGCGGCCGATGTGGCACAAAGACTCATCGTCGGGAGTGCGAACAAAAGCCCGAGGGCGCGGGGAGGGACACGTCAGCCAGCGAGACCCGGTCACACGACACCTTGGGGGGCCACCCGGGTTCGGCGGGACGTCAGAGGGCGGGACGTTGGAGGATGGGAAACGCGTCGGCCCACTCGGGGGCGCACCCGCAACTGGAACCGCGCGCCGCGTAAAAAGGGGCCGGGAAGGGCAGGGGAACGCCGGACGGTTCGCTAGCGGGTGAACCAATCGGGGCCCACAGCCACGGAAAGCGGACACGGCGATGAATGACGGATTATTTGGATAAAAAGTGTGGGGGTCTGGGGGGGCTCACGCACGTGCGTCGAGGAGCGGGCACTGCACCGCGCCTGAGAAGCAGAGAGGGCGGGGATTCGCATCGGCCCTGGTCACCGGCAGATATGTAGAGCATTTGCAGGACATCGGAAGGCAGACCGAAGGGCCCGAGGGACTGAGCGGTGGAACAAAAACCAACGGTGCAAAACAGAAATAAATTGAAGAGAGCCGAGACGCGGGTTGGCCGTCTGCTCACTGCCGGGCTACGAAGCTGGGGTACACAGCTGGCTGCTTGAGGACAGAACCGGGGAGTTCGGACCAAAGAATAGACGGAGGGAACACGGCCACAGGCAGGGGGAGGGGGACAATCGAACTCGGGGTCAGAGTCCCACAAGCATCGAACCAAGGGCTGGCGAAGCGCACCCGGAAACCCCGCGTTGAAACTCATCGGAATCCGGCAAAGCGTGGTGTGCTCTGATTGGTCAGCTATCCGATGCGTTGTGATTGGCCGAATTCCTTAAGCGTGTGACTGAAATGTTACGCCCTTTACCATACTGTGATGATGCCCGGTCAGGCCGGAGCGATAATTCAAAAACATGAAAACACATTATAAACCAGGCATCGGTTAGCCAGTGGAACATAAGGCGGAGATAAGACTGGTACGGGCAGTTTTGACCGTGCGTTGCAGCGCGCCGCATAAAACAGAAACCAGGTCTGATTTGGATCGAGCAAGGACAAACAACACCCTACGCGACGAAACCCGGGAAATATATAAATAGAAAAACTCTCGGAAGAAAAAACAATGGACAGATCGTGAGTTAACCAGCCAGTGAGGAGTCGACGCACAATCAGGAAACAGTCCTCATAAAGTGGCGGCACACAGCTGAAGATTGGGGTGGAAGGGGGCGGGAACAATGGTGTGGAAGAAAGAGCGGGGCCCATGTTGGGAAGGGCAAAACAACGGGTTTCACGTTCCCACGAAACACGAAGCGTGACACACGCGGCCTATATTAAGCCTGGCAGCGGGCCGAGATTGGCAGAGGCGGGGGCTAGAGTGAGGAATGGCCGGCGGACTGAGTGAGCAGAGGCGGCGGATTCGATGAAGGAGCGTCCGGAGGGCTTTCGGCAACCACATGTGACGACCCCCGGGCTGGACTCCACTTCGTCCACGGTGAAAACCGATCCACAGCGCGAAGTTGATGTATTTCAGCGACCAGCACGGATCAGCTCTATGCATGAACGAAGCGGATATCGTCCCTCTTTTGGAAAGGCCAAACAAAGTAGTTTCGCTATCACAACGAAACACACAGTGCCTTCACCACATCAGCAACATACACGCGAAAAGTTACGCCTTCTTTCTTTCGTGAACATTTGGGCGGCGTCATGCAAATCTTCCCACACAGTGACATAGACATGTTGGGGCGTGTTAGAACGAGCCGTTTTGGGTAGGTGTGGCTGACTCTTAACTTTTGGAAGAGAGTTTTACTTGCCCGACTGGGCAACAAACTTGATTAAAACATCTATTAGGGAATTACCACAAATTTTCATGCGAGAATGATTCTGATTTTAAGTACATTTGTGCAAACGGCAATTATGTGGAAGGGACTCAACCCATTCATAACAGTCTGATTTTATGACACTTGGTGTAGAACGGCCATTACATAATGGATAATCAATTAGTAACAGTGCGCGGCAGTTGAAGACTCCTGATACAAAAAATAGACATAACACACTGCCCCGCTAAGAAACATCCTACGGTAAAAAATTTGTTTTTATATTATGCAGCAAGCCTATCGCTAATTATTAACATGACCCCGCTAGAGAGTGCAGTTGTCCCCGGGAAAATCAGTACGATTTGGAAATTCAACAGAATTTTAAACAAGACGGTCAAACGAGAGGTAATATAATATTACTGACTTAGCGCTACATTTTAGTACAAGATGTCAAATGGTGGACTGGTTTTGCGCGATGGTGTGTGAACAAATAGTTCCAAACAAACTTAGGATACAACCGGCCCGCATCCTCTGATCCACACACAGCGTCGCGGGGGTTTTGGGAGGCTACGGGGGAATGAGTTCGCATTTTTGAAATGAATACTTGAGGCAATGATCCGTGGTCCTTCAGAAAGACAGGGGCTTGCTTCATGCTGAATGCATCAGCCATCTGAACCGCGTGTGACTCCTCAGTTAATACAGTCAACTTGCGCCCACCCGCTGCGGCGGTTACTCTTCAAATGTAAAGTAACGTGTGGTATGTTTTACAATGTTCATAGTGTGTAAGAACAAAACCTGATGTAAACACCAAGCTCACAGCTTATTTATGACTGGTGTATTTGCAGTGTGAAGCCTTCATGCTAACATTTCAGCGTCATTCATTGCGGGGGGAAATGCATCAAATGCCACTTCACCGCGCTTCTGGTTCTCCAGCAGTGGAAAATGGGTTTTTGTTAATACGAGCGCCTCACATCATTCCTATTGGCTCCACGCCCCTCTAAGTCCATACTTATAGTAAGTGTAATTATTATAAAATGTAATATTTGATATGAAAAGATGACACACCGGCATTTAATAAGGTTGGGGAACCGGCCCTTTTTATATGCAAATAAAAATAAATAAAGAAAGACCTGGAATAATTCAAATAAATTTTAATATGCAGTATCTTTAGTCATATAAAATGTAATTTTCCAGCAACAAAATTGTGGCCAGTGAAAATACTGAGTGGCTAGTAATTTTGGAAAACCACTAGCCACAGTGGCTGGTGAGCAATTAATGTCAAGCCACTAACAGTGAATACTTGTATTGCAGTAAAAAATGTGGTGTTTAACCGGAGTAAGGTGGTGGGGGTGCTTGACATGTGTCAAACACTAGAAAAGGGGTGCAGGCTGCAAAAAGTTTGGGAACCACTGCTCTAGCTTATCCCTGAATAGTGAAAATTTGTTGTTACAACTCCTCCCATGTGACACAATAACTACCCGTCTCCCCATATTTTCAAGCACTCTCAAAAACATTTTAATCACTGAAGCTGTTTACACTGTGAAATGAATTTCCTACTTACAGTCGTCCCCCTTTGTTTTTCTGATGAAGAATTGCGTCATAGTGGCAGATTCATTCAGGAAGCGAGTGAACAAAACACCGGCGTTTCAGCGATGACTCATCTGAACGCCTCTGATTGGCCATTGCCAGGGGCGGAGCCAGGGGTGGCCGTGGCCACTGACGAAAGCTTGGCCACTCCATTTAAAACGGCAGTTTTTATCTTTTTTTTTTCTTGACAAGAAATGTATTTATTAAGATGCGGAACCGCCGTTTCTCTTTATGACCACATCAAACGGGAGAATTTTCAGCTTAACCTCAGCATCAGGCGCGAGTCAAACGAGCGCGGAAAAGCTACAGCAGCCAAATGAGCTTCAGTAGAACAACTGTGAACTGTGGTCTGATGAGATGTTGTTAGACTATGTCAGTAAAACACACTTTCCTGTGCCATCAGCCGTTTTACTGTGCTCACGGCGCACTCTTCAACAGTACGCAAATATGTGGGGCATGCTCTATATCACTTCATCATAAATAACCCGCACAAGAAACTATGAGCATACATACCTAGTTCTGTCGTCAGCTAAGTCATGAAATTACCAAAAAGGCGATTAAAGCTGCAAACTGCATGTATACGCAACACACAAGAACGTCTCTCAAATGCATACTAAAATATATTCTGCAATTCGAGATCACCATATAAGGCACAAGCTGATATGTATTTTTTATTTGTAATTAAATGCACAAATAAATGTGAGCACAGTGCACTTATACTAGAAAATATGCGAAAATGAAACCATTTAAATGCATAAAACTCATTTTACATTCTGGCATTTATACATCCGGCCTTTTCCCATTGTTTCACTATCTGCCTGCTCATCATGAGTCGCATGTTTGCGAGCAGCATTTGAGTTTTGAGAAGCTGACTGCGTCAATAAGCTATAGTGAACCCGGGTTTATTTCAAATACACTGGAGGGAACCAGACTCGGCCTAAATGCATGCCACAGCGGCAATTCGACCTGTGCCTTAAGAAGCGCTCTATAAGGGGTAGTTCATCTTGCAACGTAATACTGGGCCTCAGTATGCGCTACCTATCCTAAACAATGAGGCGAAATTCATGATTAAAGTGGGAATTATGACAACAAAATGTCATGCGCCATTTTAATGCTCATGTGAAACATCACTAACTCCTTTTAGAGGTGCGAGTCTAGACGCTTATCAAAGGTTGCTCGTTTTACATTCTGAAGTGCCGTGCGTTATTCTAAGACTTTTTCACCCTACAATCAGGAAATGGAGCACATCCCCCTGCTGGCCGGATAAACATCTGCCGCATCGAAGCTAGTTGTTCCCACGGCCTACCAGCCCTCAGATTGTGCTACCAGCTTCAAAAAGAAAACTAATTCAAATTCGTAACTGAGGTGGGGAAATCATGACAACAGAATGTCAGGAGGCCAGTTTAATGCCTCATCTGAACGACGCTCCTTTTTACAGGTGACGATTTAACGCTTTATCAAAAGGTTGCTTCTTTTTAAACTCTGAAAAAGAAAAAAAAAAGTCCCGTTCGTTATACTAAGACGGTGCACCCATCCAAGTCAGGCATGGGCCCACCCCTCTTGGCCGTACTAAAACTAGGTGCAGCAGCACCAGCTACCGTTTCACAATGGTCTCCCAAAGTGTAACTGACCAGGGCTTTGCCTCTTATGCTTTAGTGAGGACCAGACTCTGCTACTGCATCACAGCTTTTTCTTAGTCTCCTTCGTCTTCAGTCTTAATGAAGCGCGCTTCTAATAGAGGGTCGCATCCTTACAACTCAATAAGGGCCATCATGTGCGCTTTCAGCCTAAACAATGAGGTCAATCCATGATTATGTTGGGAATTAATGAGAAGAGAAGGTCCCGGAGGCCCAGTTTAATGCCTCATTCTGACAAGCCTCCGTTGTACAGTGAAAGGACCAGCTCTGTTCTGCTTATCTTATAGTGAGTGGAAGATAATACAACAAATCTGTCATATTCACATCAGTATTAACTTGATCAATTACAAATATCTCAACTTACAGTGAAGTAGAATTAATCTGACTCAGTCTGTGTTTATAGGCACTACAACATCCAGTACAATTATATTCAACACCATTTTAATTGAAATGAAAGATTTCGTGCCCAGCCCAGACTGGTTGCTGGCCCCTCCCTGGCCCCCCCTATGAAAGCATCATGGCTCCGCCACTGGCCATTGCATTCATAAGCTCAACAGTATCGTGTGTGTGATTGGCTACAATGTGCAGCGCTGTAAGAGGCGCCTGTCTCTGGCTCAGCACCAGAGAATGCAGATTTGAATTTAGCAGCTGGTGATGTGCCGCACTGAACGTTCTAATCACACCTGTGTGATCGTATCAAATATAAAAAAACATTATTCAGCTATTTTTTTGGTCTTTTGGAAGCTGCATTCAAAATCCACTATGCTTAAAATCCTGAGGGGGCAACTCTGATCCCAATGGAACAAGTTAAGGAAGCCTATATCATTTAATATAGAGAAAAAAAGGACCTGCACTTAACATTCTAAATCACCATCCAACAGAAAATAAAGATGAGCATTGTTGACTAAAGTAAATTGGTTATTGTTCTTATTATTTAAGGTGCAGTTGATATAATGTTTCCTACTTTTACACAGCAGATGAAATATTTCATTTGAAATATACTCTTGTATAATAACAACACAACAATGAAAAATTATATAAATCACATAAAATAGGGGAGAAATAGGTCTAAATAGATAGATATCTTGGAAAATATCCATCTGGTTCTATAAAAGGACTGCTATGCGCCGTAGCTAAACCACACTATGAATTAGATTGACTATGTATTCACGTTACATTGTAAAAATGAAATTGCTGTTATGAGTCATCACACTAACTTACAACATTCAAAATTAAGAATAAATATAGTACTAATGGTGTTGTTTTACATTTAAGAGGGGTCATTATGACGAGTTCCAAGACTTTTCTCTCCTTCTCCTTCCCTTGGTGGAGTGTTTACACCCAGCTGATTGTGTCCATCCGATACTAGATCCCCCTGAAGTTCCTCGCAGACAATCACTAAATCACAAACCAAAGAGATATTCTTTATCAAGTTAAGACTCTGCCACGCCCCCCCTAAAACGGCTCGTCCTAACACGCCTCCACACAATCTACCTCACTATGTGGGAATATTTTCATAATGCGCCCAAATGTGCACGCAAAGAAAAGAAGGCGTGGTTTCAGTAACCGCAGTTAGTGTTGAAGTAGCCATGTCAGGGAGACACTGTGTGTTTCTAGCTGAAAGCAAAAGCACTTTATTTGGCCTTCCGAAAGTAGATGCATTTAGGAATCTTTTAGATTACTTACAACAGAACAGCAATGCATTTTATGGACTACCGTTTCGTGAGCCTAGGAGAGGAGGTGTTTCTGACTTTGCTATGACAATCTGGCCTTCTGAATCAGCTACTGTTTTGTTATTAGTTTAAGTATTTGCTATTGACTGTTCAAATGCGAAGTTTTGTGCATCGTGTGTGTGTGAGAGAGAGAGAGACAGGGTCACATCACAGGAGAGTCAGCTGTCTTAACCGCAGCTTGTTACTGCATCATCACTGTGTCTGTCCCCTTACGGCCGTGAACTGATGGTAAAACTATGCATATATCACCAACCCACACATAAGTAACCTTATTTTCTTGGAAAATAATGTTTTTTTTGAACATTAAAGCATGTCAACACATTGTTACACCAAATACAAAAAATTATGATATTTTAAAAAAGCATCATATGACCCTTTAAATTTGCGTCTTGTGTAACCCCTCTCTCCCAGGTCTCGTTCCGAGTGGGCTCTCCGGCATGGGAGGCAGACGCACTAACAAGGAGGCTAAATGACTGCAGCCAATGAGATCAGGGGAGTGAGGTTTACCTGCATAGCACCTACCGCTGGCCTCCGTTACACTTGACTTATATTTAAAGCTTCAGTCCGTAACTTTTTTTGGTTAAAAATGATCCGAAATCAATATTTGAGCAAGTACATAACCAGCCAGTGTTCAAAACTATCGCCTTACTTTAACCCGATTCACCACGGTTAGCTTATAATAATGTTTTCTAACTTGAGTGTTACGGGTAGGTTTTCGCGGGAAATTCAAGCATGGCACTGCATCATAACGTCACGTCTGTCACATAAAGAAGTTTCCCGTTACTAGGCTAATCCCATGTGAAGGACCTGCCCCCCAAGAAAAAATGTTTGGCAGATCGTTTATAGCCTTTTCTCACAGCAGCTGGGATAATTAAATGTATAATTTTGATGGTGGATTGCAATCCATAAAGGATTATGTATTTATTAAACACATGTGAATTAAATTAAATTATTTTCCAGTTATAAATGTGCATCTGATTACAGAGCCTGGGATTACAAAGATTTGTATTTGAAAGAAAACCAGTTCGAAGGGAGCAAAATTTGCTTTTTGGGTTAAAATAATTCCTTGATATGAAATTCGAATGGTATGACAATTAGATTAGACTGTGCAGAAATTGAAATCTACACACTAATACACACTATACTCATAGTCACGCAATGTTGATGTTGTTAACATTAACAATTTGAGGATAAAGTATAACAATAATAATGATTTGAACGGTTTGATGTGATATGAGATATCCGATCTTTAGATTTAATCACCATTGCTAGCGAGATTTATTGTAATACTTTTTTCCTCAGCTGGTCAGAACAAACGTGGCAGACTTGTTACTTGCTTGTTCAGATGACAATATACAGTGAAAATTATTATTTGGGTCATATATTCCAAAATGTAGGCTAGAATCTGTGATTGCGAAATACAGTAAATATCCACAACGGTGCGGTGACTGACTGCCACACATACTTCTCAAAACATTAGATTCATCGTTGCTGGAGCCGTGCGAACGCACAACCAACGCAAGCTAGATATTCCGCCACAGCGGCAATTCCAGGTTTCAAACAGAATGGCGACAAAGAGGCAAAACTTACGGACTGCAGCTTTAACTTTAGTTTAGTTTAGTTAAAGGTAGGGTAGGCGATTTCGGAGAACCTAGCATAGCAAGTTAACTTTGACAGCATAAGATCCCACCCTCCCTGCAAATCACTCTCCAAAGACACGCCTCCTCTAAAACACATGAATATGAATATAGCATTGGGTGAAAGGTTGAATGCAACATTTCACATTACCTCCTCTATCACCGGTGAGAAAACTTTACACTACAAAGCACGTAATTTTACAATAATAACGGCCTCTATTCTCGCTAAGTCTGCAATAGCGTAATGGAACGCGCTGATGACGCAACATGTCTGCGCAAACAGGGTTGATAGGCAGGTGGGACAGCCAATCGTAGCCCTTGGCCCGAAGAGATATGACTGAACATATAAATATGTATATTTAGACCACTTAACTTAGCGATTGTTATCAAGACTTTCAGTCAGCATAACAAACCAAATAATTTTTTTAACCAAATCATTTATCCTGCCTTTGCATGTCCAGTTTTCTCTCAGATAGATGATCTGAGTTACTGTTGTAATTCTCGATGCAGATGATGAATAAATCTACATTTTGAAAAATTGACACTTAAAGCAGCACTATGTAACGTTTGGCACTCTAGCGGTTAATAAACAGAACTGCACATATCCCGCGGAAGAACATTCCAACCGGAGCTACTTCTCTAAGTTTATGTCTATGGCGATTCACGCAGGTATGTGTTACTCCGCAGCGGTGACGACCCGACCAGGCTACAATAGTCCAAATATAAGTACTTATAAGTGTACCGTAGTGATTTGGAATAAGACAAAAACGTAGTTTGGAAGATTAATTCATGATGTACTCGCTCATTATATACATTTTGCTAATTTTGAACACAGAAAAAGTTACATAATGCTGCTTTAAGAAAACAGGAACAGAAAATGTCTATAAACAGTAGTATTTTACTGTCATAGACCTTGCAAGGAGATGGAAAGCTTGTGACTAATTGTTTATTGCCTTGTTTTGCTTAGACTGATCACATTTCAATGTGTAACATGAGACACATACTGCTACTTTGGAAGCCAACCATGTTGCAACCCAAATAGTAGTATGTATGAATATTTTCCAAGAACTAACCAGAGTTTTCACCATCTTCATCTGTATTGTTGCAATAAGCATCAATCTAAGAACTAACTGCATGCCTGCCATCTGACATCACTACTAACCAATTTACCCACAATAAGCTATCCAATAGTGAGGTCAGGGCTTAATTTTAAATTGAGGCCATATTTATGAGAAGACACGAGTCTAACAGTATACAAATCCACAGCTCAAACATACCAGCAGTTCTAAGACTTAAGTGCGTAATGGGGTGTTCTGGACTGATTCTGTTTCTTGTTGATATTCTGGTCTCCAGATATGACTTGAGACACTCCTATAATGCAAGGGATTTTTATTATTAGGCAGGTAACATGATTTGATGTATGTCCAACATGCAACCTACGAAAACTCATCTCAACATTATCACAATATATAACTGTTTAAAAAAAATAAAAAAGATCCTAATACCTAATGAATGTCTTAAACAGCTAACCTGAGTGCCATCTGAGACTTGGTATATGTAGGTAAGCAGTGTGTGCTGATAAGTAAAGCTTGAAGAGGTGGTTTATGTGGATCATATTCATAACGATATGGTAATAATATTTTATTTACCACCTTACTATTTCTCAGGGTTTTATATATTTTCCATTGATAGAAGCATAACATCCTGTAGATCTATGAGATTATGAAAGAAACAAATTCAGCAGAACTCTGTGGGTGTGTATGTCGGGAAGTTATGAAATAGGTTATAAATAAGTGTGTGAAATGGGAAAGTAGTGATCTCTGTAGAAGTCGTCTAAACGCAATTCTAGTGTGTCCGTGCTATGCAGAACCACAGCGACTCCAGTTTAAACTCCACCAGCCTGACTACAGCTTACCTGGTCAGCAGTGGCCTGATGGGTCTTTGCTTCATGATTGGAGTTCCTGGTAATATTGCAGTAATTCTTTTCATACTTCTTCGTTTCAAAAAGGACAATTTCACAGTTCATCTGATGCTGAATCTGGCAGCTGCGGACATCTTGTGTTTGATAACCCTGCCTGTGTGGATCTACAGTGAACTAGAGAACATTGACCAAGTAACCTGCAAGCTCTTCACAGCACTCGTCTACTGCAGCGCATACTCAAGTTTGATAACAGTAACTCTGCTGAGTGTGTATCGTTGTTTACGGATTCGACATCCACAGTTGTGGTCCAGAATGAGCAAGAGAAGAGAGAGAGCGCTGCTGATCAGCGGTTGGGCTCTGGCACTGCTTTTCTCTTGTCCTGGTGTACTTACACAAGAGATCGTTCAAGGTAAATCCAAAATGGAGTGTGAAAGAATCCTGGAAACAGAAGCCAGACTTATTGTTGCTCTACTGGAGTCACTGCTTGGATTTTTTCTTCCTTTCACAATCATGTTGACTTCATATTATTGCTTATACAAAACAGCCACACAGGGAGCATTCAGACACAGACACAGACCGACTAAACTTGTCACACGGATTGTCATAGTTTTCTTCATTTTTTGGGCTCCTCACCAAATAATAAAATTAGAGGACATTTGTGCAGCATTTTTAGGCTCAGAGCCAGTTCTATCTTTAATCGGTGACATTGCTGGAAGTCTTACATTCATCAACAGTTGTGTGAATCCATTCCTCTATGCGTTTTCCTCAAAGAGTTTACATAAACGCAAACAGCCAGTGGAACCTGGGGTAACTAAAGGCTCACAACATTTTGAGAGGGATCATTCCATAGATGTGAGTAGCTCACTAGTAAAGCCTAACACCTTGGACTAAAGAATTATGACATATCAACATATGCAGTAGAAACTGGACAATGATAGAAGCACCTTTTAAAAATGCATTTGGATTAATTTCAGATAACTAAATACGTAGCACTTTTGAAAGATAATTTGATGAGTTTATTACTTTAATGTATCTCTGATGCAGTGAGAAGAGATCCAGGCAAAGTCTGTCTGTAAAATTATATTTTATTAAAATCAATGATTACAGATGTAAAATATGAACAATTAAAAATGGACAATATCCAAACTGAATATATTCTGCTGAAATTCTAAGAGAATAGACTAAAGTCTGATTATAGTAATCTTCAAGAGCTAAAGAGATGAAGATCTTCAAAGCATGCAATAAGAGAAAAAGGTAAAGAAGCCAATGTTATGAGCAATATACAATATAGACTAGAGACTTACATCCTCTTACAGCATCATGGAATGTTTATGTCTGATTGATAAAATGTCAAATGTATTTCATTATCTACGTGTTGTCAAATATTCCCCCTACCTAAGGTGAATTTAGTTCAGGACTAGGTCATCTACTAGGTAGAAGTAAGATACAAATGGAGACATGGGTTACAGTTTTACATTTGAGTTAAGCAATCTTCTTGCAAATACCAACTCTTGGGAAATAACTTCTAGTATCAAAATAAATAAATTAGCAAACATCCTTGCATATAAATATTTTTGCAAAGAGTAAGTTTCCAACATCCTGTCCAAACATCACTTAAGCATAACAAAATGTACCTATATGTCAATTGAAGGAAATATACTACATCAATGGAATATGTGTACACCTAGAATTATGAATATAAATGCATAATACTCACTGAGTAACTGAGTATATGAGTAACATAATACAGTAATATGAATATAATGTAATAAAATCATAAAAGAATAAATCATAATGGATATACTGTATGAATGAATATGAAAAATAAGAAAACATAACCATATTGGAAATTCTGATACACCAATCCCTAATTGCGTCTAATCACCACTGTAATGCAAAATCGATTATCTTTATGAATTACATTATCAATTTGAACTACAGTGCATAAATTAAAGTAATGTTTAGATGCATGCTATTTTTGTTATTCATCAATAATTTTGTCACCTTTTAAGTATTATAATTTTAAGATGCTTCTTTATTTTAAAATGCATTGTTTTGTGATTTGATGTATCAGTCATTAAGCACTTGTTGTGTGAACTGTTTTTAAGGACTGAAAGGGCTGTATAGGTATTTGGTACCTATTAACTATCTATTATTATAAAGAACACTATTTTAAAAACAGCTGAGCTGTTGTCATGAGTACAACAGTATCAGCTGAGTTGCTGTTTCTGTGTGCTTTTATACTTTGTTCCTGTTTCCAATCAGACCACATGTATTTCTCAGAACACAGTGAATAAGACTGATATGGTTTGAGATGATTAATAAAAGCCTTCACATTCTTTGAAAAACCATTTTGTTTTTTTATTCCCAGTTCTCTGAAACTCTTCCTCCTACTTTTTGTCAGAAGTCTCTGAAATCTAAATGGACAACAGCCAGAAAGCATGGGGAATAGTTTATAAAAGAAAAATCCATATGAAAACCATCTCCTGAGGATAGAAACATATCTGAGAAGGGTTTGGGACTCAGAATTGCATAGCTGTGTAGTTGTAATCGAAGTGATTTCCACAGCAAATGCAAATTGATTTTTAGGTCAAATTAAAGAGGTGGCACAGATTCTTTGTTTATAATGAGGATTCATTGCACCACTGGTAAAAGTTATTCATGAAGTAGTGGGAAAACATACTGCAAAATAAAACTACGTTACAAAAGTTTTCTATTTTAAATAAATACTGTTCTTTTCATCAAATAATCCTGAAAGAATCACTGTATCCACAAAAACATTATGCAGCACAAAATATGAACAAATGGACAAAAATTGATTGAGATTTATTGCCACAGGTACATTACAGTACAGGTACGGTACATTGGAATTCTTGTGCGCAAAAGTGAGCATAACTTTCTCAAAAACAAAAATTAGTGAATAAGTTAAGAAAGACTGATAAGAAATGTTTCTACACTCGCTTAAAAATAAAGGTGCTTCACGATGCCATAGAAGAACCTTTTTTGTCTAAATGGCTCCATAAAGAACCTTCAACATCAGAAGAACCTTTCTGTTTCACAAAAGGTTCTTTGTGGCGAAAGAAGGTTCTTCAGATTATAAAAAGGTAAGAAAGAGATGGTTCTTTAAAGAACCTTTGACTGAATTGTTCTTTGTGGAACCAAAAATGGTTCTTCTATGACATCGCTTGAAGAACCTTTTAAGCACCTTTATTTTTAAGAGTGCTGAGCATGAAATCATCATATTAGAATAATTTCTGAGGGGGTCATATGACATGGTAGACTGGAGTAATGACTCCTGAAAAATTAGCTTTGCCATCAGGAATAAATTACTTGTTTTTAAAATAAATTCAAATAGGAAAGTATTTCATAAGTATTCCATATTTCACAATATTACTGTTTTGAACGGCACACCCAGGATTTTTTAGAGTGTAGAGCAGGGTTCCTCAAATCTTGCCCTGGAGGGCCAATGCGCTGCAGAGTTTAGCTCCAACCTGATCATACCCACTACTGTGATTTTTCTAATGTCCTGAAGACACTCGATTAGTATACTCAGGTGTGTTTGATTAGGGTTAGAGCTAAACTCTGCAGGAAAGTGGATCTCGTGGGCCAGATTTGAGGATCCCTGGTGTAGAGTATGGCACTTTCAGACATAGAGTAAATATCATTAATAACCATGCAATTTCCATCAGATACTTAAGAGCTGTTATTGCCAGCTCAATGCATGTCAATGTGATGCAAAGATTAAGAATTACAATGTGTCCTTTTCACTCATATCACCTACCCAAAGGTGACCCTCATGTGGACTAATAGGAGACAACTGAAGACGGACCTGTCAGACCGCACTCAGCTGCACACACACAGTGACTTTAAGGGGCCTGTTAACTTTTATGAGGGTTTTAAAACCGTTTTATTGCTTTTCTCAAGTGGATGGCTTGATTTATAATATGACCGTGCAGAAGTGTACATTCATTTGGATAGGTACTGTAAAAAAAAAAAAATGCAGCAAGACTAAAGGAAGTGCATTACATTTTTCAAAAGTGCCAACCTTCTTATAGATGGAGCCATTTTTAAATGGTCTGCCGAAATCAGCAAAACAAGCTTCCCATACTTGCATATGATAGATTTTGGCTTAAGAACTTGTAATTTAGCCCTTAAACACCAGTGTGTAATCTTGTTTCCATCCATTCAAGCTTCTTTTAGGCCTCAGGGGCAGATACAGATTCTTCAGTACTCTCAGTCTGGTCTCCGTGTTCAATATATTGTGAGTTTGGGGCTCATTCCTCTGCTGAGACCTCTGATCGCAAGTGGAGGCTGATGGCAGTAAACGGCATAATAAATAAGGATCTTGGTCCAAACACCCACTCACTCGCATAAACAAGATTTCTGCTTAGATAGTTATTAGGGTACATCCCAGAGAAAAAGCTATCACATCTTTTATGTTTCTGTCAAAAGGTTTGAGGTTTTCAATGCAGTTGACAGAGAGAAAAGGGCAGAAAATTGCAATTAAGTTAAAACAAGGACAGTTTATTTTTCAATATATATTTTTCTTCAGTACTAATGGACTGAACATACTGTTTAAGAACATGGTGAAAACATGAAAAACATTTTTCATACCATTCAAACATACACAAAGGCAAGTGATACATGATACATTAACTAGTAGTCAAAAGCTCTGAAGTAAACTGACAAAAGGTTCAAAATGAAAAACAAACTACATTAAGTGAAGATCAACTTGCACACTACATAACAATCAGTGCTTGCAAAATAAAAACACTTGCAAAACAGCTTCTAGCTTCGCATTTAAGTTCATAACCGACAAAACTACAACACTCTATTCGACCACATCCTGAAATAATGACATGCAGTTAGTTCAGTACCTTACTGGATGATGTTAGGGGATTTTGACCTTAAATTAATCATTTAAAATGAGGCATGTGGTTCAAGTTTAATGGTTCTTGCTCAGTAAGCTGTGGTAGGTAAACTATTTTTTTTTTAAATAGCTGCAAATGTGAGCAAGGTCCTGAAAGAATTTATTTTAATTTTTTATATGCTATATAATATATTCCAGACAAAAACAATCCTATGTTAGCATGACCTCATGGTTGGTGCCGGTATTGGCATGCAGGAGGGTAAGTGAGGGTGGTGGTGTGAGGTGGGGTCCTGTCGTTATTGTGTTGTGGGGGGGTGGGGGGGGGGAGTGGTCGGGTGGGGGGGGTTGTGCTTGGTGGGTAGTGCCTTTACAGAAAATACGTTTCGCTGTATGGAACTGGGCGTTGTCTTCCTCCCGCGAGCAGCGGGATCATTAGCCCAGCGTGATAACTGTACGTGCGCTCGTGGCCCACACTGTGTTTGTAGAAGGCCTCCATGTTGTCCTGTGGATTATATTTACCTTAGTAACATCACCACAAAGGGCTAATTGCAAGCAGCGAAGAGATGCCAAAGTCGCATGCTCGCGCTATGAAATAATGCGAATAGTAGTACTTTCCCAATCTTTTAAATTGCCTGACAAGAGCGGTGATGAGGAAGTCGCATGTATGAAAATATTACGGAAAAACACCAAATAAGGATATCAAAACATTACAGGTAGTTTGGAAAGGTGAAAAGCATGAAATAGGCCGATTATAATTAAACCGGTAGTAATCAATCATATTGTGTTGTGTCCTAAAAAACATACGGTTCAAAAAAAGTTTGGTTTGTTCTTTTTTAAAAAATGGATACTGGATATCTTGCAAAGGGATGCAGTAAATCGACACAAAACGTAAAGAATTATAAGGGTTCAAAAGTGCACTCTACTGCGGCTGTTTGAACTTTCTATCATCAAAAAAATTAAAAAGAAAGTCGCGGGGAGTTTTTCTCACTGTTGTTTCAAATCAGCATATTGGAAATCATTTCGGAATGATTAGCGAGCTAAAACGGAGTATGCTTGCCTTAAAAATTCGTCGCTTGCCATCGTCACCAATAAACTACCTGGTTAACATACATCACAATTGTAAAAAAAGAAATCTCACGATATTACGTTTTAAAATGTTTTAAACATTAGAATTTTATTAACCCAAACTTTTGAAGTAGCTATGTGATTGATCCGAAGCATTTGATAACAGACCTGAACTTAATTAAATCATGCCCTCCCCTTTTTCTCAATCCATCCAGTCGGCTGCGGTCTTTCTGAAAGTCATCAAAGTGATCCCCTGAACTAAGCGTGTCCAACTCCGACGCCTCCTGAAACTCCAACTCTGGTTTCTTTCAGCACAATCGACACCACCATCAACCACTGCGATTCATCTCAAAGACACAAACACACGTGATGAATTTACCGATTAGTGTTGTAGTGAAAACATGGAAAGGTCTGTGTCAGGGACCAATTGGACCTCACCTACCACAGATGAATACTGCCGTACTCAGCAAAACAAGGTTCGTCAATGTGTCTTCTCACAACAGAGAAAAAATTCATTTCTACATGTATATCTGATCTGAGTAACGGTTTGCACAGCAAAAAGTGAAAGATTGAATGGTCATCTCACAATGCACTGCATATCTGAACCATTTTAAAATTCATCTTTAATGGATGGCCAATTATATCATCTATTCAACTATGCGTAATACTTCCACAAATGTTCCAAATTTACCTGACGGGGAGAGGTTTTCCTCCAACCGTGATGCATTATTTGTTCTCATCCAGGATTTCCAAACATGTCATTAGAAGCCAAGAGAGTGCGGTTTGAGGTAGCCATCGATCTGACGTCTATTGAGCCATGACCTATGGAAGTACCGAAGATTAAAATTAATCCTCAAAACCACTGCAAAGGAGAAATCCTTGAACGCTTTTTTATTTAAAAAAATTTGGGGTCAGTATGATTTTTTTTTATTTATGCTCAGGGCTGCATTATTTGATCAAAAATCAGGTAAAAACGGTACTTTATTAGTGAGCTATTACAATTTGAAAGATTTTTTTTATATACATTTTAAATTGTATTTTTCCCCCCTTTATTTATTCATATAGATAGCCTGACAATGTGAATGTGTTATAACTGCATTATAAGAAGACCATATTCTTTTACTTGATAATTAACCTCAGCTGCCCAATTGAAAACTAGGAATAATCAAATGATGATAAACTGTATGCTACTATTGCAATTGGACACAGCAGATAATTCAGTCTTGGCAGGTATCTACACTAACACACAGATGGCAGGCATCCTGCACCTGCCAGTCTGTTGAGGTTGGAGGACATCCAGCAGGAGCTGTTTGACATCACTAGGGGACATCTGGTAGATGTCCTGAGGTGGCATGTCCCCAGCACGGATCTTCAACTCGTGGTTCATGGCTTGAACAATCCATCTGATTGAAAAACAGACACCACAAATAAAGATTGTTGAAGGTAACCCATGTAAATAATTTACACAAATGATCTATAGCAAAATATATGATTATTTAATGACATGAGCATGTATTATTATTTAGGCTCATGCTGTGAAATGCTTGACGGCACACCCCACACGGATCTTCAGCATGCCACTGAACAGCTCTGGGTTGTTGGAGATGATCCAGCCAATGTGGATGACGAGCTCCTGCTGCAGCACAGCCTCTCGCTCACCATGGGGGCTGCACTTGCTGTATATGATGTCTTTAATGACCCCTGGAGACAGGGGGTTAGAGATCACGATCTCCTCATGCCCAAACAGGCCGAGAGTCACCTGGTAAAACAGAACTGTCGTCAGTCTGTATCATGATGAATGATTTCTCCGCAATTTCAAAACAGCGCCGACTGGTGAGGAAATTTCTGCAGGTGATTTACTGAAAACGAGCAAACTAAAGAACATAGACGCAAATTAGCGTAGTCGCAAATAAGCAGAGCCGATGATCATCAGGTGTGGGTGATCTACTTGCGACACAGGCGCAAAATAGTTTAAGACATGCTTTTTATGGGTGTTAAATAATTGCGCAAATACCAGTAATTTGACGAGCGCAAATCTTTGTAAATCGAGTTGCTTGATTCATTTTAATACTCTCCTCCCATAAAATTTGCGTCTGAAAGGGAAACTCCTACAAATGCATATTCAATAATGTCAGGCACAAAAATAACTGTGTCCACACCTTTTCATCACTAATTTTTCATTGCGCGTCTTTAGTAAATCCTGACAGTACTATTTTAACGGCAAAAGATGGTTTGCGCTAGCGCTAGCTTGCTTTGCATGATCTGCTGTTGTTTCTCCTTATAGTTCCCAGCAGACATCAATATTGCTCTGCTATGGCAATTTATTAGGGGTGGGACAATATATCGATATGGCATTGTTGTCCTTCTTCATGCGATACGAGAATCGATATCTGGTGCCAAATATCGGTATTTTACTACAATACAATACTACAATTTACTAGAGGTGTGACCAAGTCATTGTTTTGCAAGTCACAAGTAAGTCTCGAGTCAAGACAGGCAAGTCCAAGTCGAGTCCCGAGTCAAGACAGACAAGTCCCTAGTCAAGTCCCGAGTCAAGACAGGCAAGTTCAAGTCGAGTTGCAAGTCCTCAACTTTTAGCTTCAAGTCTTAAACAAGTCATTAGTGCTCTTTGCCCAAATTAGTGTCTCCGAATTAATTACCATATCAAATGTATAGTAATTAATATCAGGAATGCAGGTAGAATATGTTTGACATAGTTTAATTTCATGTGAGATGGGTGCCCTTAGTAAAATTACTCAAGTTCAATTTAGGGATTGTGTCAAAATAGGATAAGCAGTGAAAAAAAACTATTTTATTAGTAATTTCATAGAAATACAGCTGCAACATACTTTGCATGTGTTCTTAAGAATATATGCTTCTGGTGTTATATCTAAGCCAATGAGCCATTATTTGTCTTAACCTCATGAAATGGGATTTTTAAAAACATGGAGCGTAAATGACATAAAGAACTGCGTTGAAAGATGCGATTTGAAAGACTAGAAGAATAACTGCTAAACCAATAACTTACGTGAGAGGAAACTGCATTGATGCAGACAAAACTCATGAAGACGTTACTATCATTCTTATAACTAAAATAAAAAAGACAAAATCATTTAATAGAAAAAATGTTGTATGTTAAATGTTAAGTTTATATTATGCATAGTTGATCGCTAAATTTAGTGGCTGTGTGTGCTATTGGCCTACAGACTGATTTACAGCACGTGAATTAATTCATTTATCCCGAAAGAAATGAAAGTGACTTGAGTGCCTGGTGAAGAGGGAGAAAAATATAGTATATATAAAAATAGTATATTTTATAGTTATAAATGCAATGCTCATTTTGTGAAAGAAACACTCCTTCAAATTATATTTTAAATGATCACTAGGCCTATTGCCGCTTGACCACTTCAGACATTAGGCCTAATGTGCTTTTTTTTTAAATGAAATTATAGCTAAATGGTTTGCATTTATTAAGCTTTAATCTAGATTAAATCAAGGTTTATCTAATAATTCTGTTGCACCAAACTTTAAACCTTTTTTTTTAAAAATAAGCAGGTTTACATTTTATCCCATCATTTTGATCCTGGATTTAAGTTAGGCTATAGCCTATTTAGGATTAATTTTAATCCAGTTGCACCATAAATTTAAACTCAGATTTAAATCTCGATTATGGATTAATTATAAACCTAATGGAGGTTTAAATAAAACAAAATGCACATGAAATTAAAATATGTAACTGATTGAACAAAAACAGTGGAGATCTGACAAAAAAAGGTCTCATTACAAAAAATGAAAATTTAAAGCACATCGAGTTGGCAGAGTGCGAAGGTCGTGGCGGGATGCGGATCCTTCACTCATGGTGCACCTCGGTGTCAGACAAACAGAAGAAGTGAGGAATATGTTTAGCGGTTAACAGCCCGGTCACAGTGATGAGAGCGAGCACCATGAAGTGATGCGCCCGCTCCTCTACTTTTCTCCTCAGAGATCGCGCTTATACGAGAGTCGTGTCTTTTTTCTTTTTTGTTCTTATCTTGGTTCTTTTGTCGTAAGTTATGCTATTACTCCATTAATTTATACTAGCATATAATATGCATCCAGCGCTCCCTGAACGCAGTCTCTGGCTTTTTGCCAGTCAAGCGCAAGCATGCAGGGACGCGTCTAGAGTAGAGTAGAGCTCAAGTCCAAGTCAAGTCTCCGAGTCATTTGCTGTCAAAGCGAGTCTCAAGTCTTTCTTTAATTATGCGAGTCGAGTCGCAAGTCATCAAATTTGGGACTCGAGTCCGAGTCAAGTCTCGAGTCATATGACTCGAGTCCACACCCCTGCAATTTACTACAATATATTACTACAATAAGGCGTTCTATATAGATTTCCCTGCTCCCAGCATCCAAAAAATGCGTGGAAATCGCGGCCGCGCCATTTCCACCTTCTTGCCAAAGCGCTCTGAGCAACCATGATGCCTTTCGCTATAAGACCTGTGAAGCACGATAATTCGAGTCTGTGAGTAGCCTAACCTCTCCGCTCGGATCGCAGGTGGATTTCCCTCACTATATGAGTGAGAGAGAGCGGCGCCAGCGTGTCCAGTTTTATGTTAACAAAACTGGATGCTCTCTCTCTCTCTCTCTCAGATATTACAAGTGCGCGTTAGGGCACCAACCGGCAGAAACATCTGCACCTATGGCATGGACGATGAAACAAAACCTCGTCAGAGCCGTAATGTGGCGCAGAAGTGTGCAGTGTGTTTGCTTGCCGCGCGTCTACATTTGAAATAACAAACCTGAGCGCGCAAAAGACTGACTCGATGGATGAATGGCACCCCCCCTGCATTGTAATTTGCGTGGGGCTCGCGTTTTTTCTGATGGAGCGAGGGAAAGCAACGAGGGTGAGAAAGCACTCCAGAAATTTTGAAATGTTTCAGGTTTTATATTTTGGCTAGATACAGTGATAAAGTCGAGTAAAGTGGGTGTTGGTTGCACCACAAAGACAATGTAACGCTTGTATGTAAGTCCAAGAATAAATGACTTAATTACCTTAGCATGTTAATTTGATTTACAGAAACTTGTTGCTGCTTTTCTAAGCAGTTTGGTCCTTGAAGTAAGCGATAGAAAATGTGCACGTTAGACCTGTTCACGGCATTGGTTGTGGGTATTCAGTAAGATTATATTTGTGAGTAAATGATATAAATTGTCGTAAGCAAGTATAGTCGATTGACCGGGGCAGAATCGACGATCTTATCGTATCGTTGGAGCCATGGTAGGCGTGGGGCTGGGGGGTCGTTTTCGGTATCGGATGGGTGACCGGGCTGGCGTGTAGCCACCCCGGCCGGTGAGCAGTATTCGCCCATACTGACGAGGGTGTAAGTATAAAAGCGTAGCTAGGCGCTAGTAACAGTAAGACGTAAGGTCTTCAGTCTTACTAGTCAGTATTACTATCGGTTGTTGGTCCGTCTGGGTGTCTGCTGTCTTGTTGTATCGTAATAATGTGTGATTTTGGTGGTGGGGGTGGCTGTGTTTGGTGACGAGCCTGCAACGAGCTCGAGCAGTGAAGGAGTGTCACTGTTGTTGCGTAGTGTGTGGTGTTCCTATAGAGTACTCATGACACACTTAAGATCGTTGTTGCTCACGTGTCGGTATAGGCCTGTACAATATATTTACAAATACCTTTCTCCCCAGGCTGGCACAAACGGCTCGATTAGTTCCGGCTTTTATGAAGGTCCGCCTTCCGAAAAACAAAATGTGTTGTGAATGGTTAGCTGTCCCAGTGCGTTGTGAATGGCGAACAGCTTAGACGGTGTTTCAATACTGCCCCGCCCCTTTGCTCGGTCTTTCAACAAAAGCTTTTGGCGAATCCGGCACTGTACTCTCTCATGTTGTGGAAGCTGTCCTCAGTTAAATGCGCAGCACACAATAGCAAATTGGGTTTATAATGCTCAGGAACAGAGTTAAAAATAAATTGCAACCACTGTTTCCTGACATCATCCGCTTTCGTAAGCCCAACCAAGACGTTTCGGCGGTCGATACACCGGCGGAGTGCAGCATCGCCCACGGCTTAAAATTCCAAATACTTATTTTCATAATAAAAAATAAGTGTGAGAGCCACGCGGTGAGGTGGCGGGGATCATCGTATCAAGAGGAAGAGGGGGAAAGGGGGGGCGTCTTGCAAATGCCGCGGGCTCCGACAAGGCATAGCTGTCGGTGGTGGATAGTACTTGTAAGGGGAATTAGTTCTAAGACGCACCGACAATTCCAATTAATTTTTTTTTTTAAATTTCAATTTCAAAGAGGTTCTCCCCTTCAGTCCTCCGTACCCCGCTCCTGCATGTAAAAATAATGCACGGTCTCTCTTGGTCACACAGAGGGAAAAAAAAGAAGACACTCGATCGGGCTGGATCAGGTGCGGGTGCATGGTAGAGGGTGATGCCGCTTGAAAGTGGCGAAATGGGAAGAGACGGTGTGTTGTCGATTGCGATGGAACTCCGGTACGCACGTGCTCCAATAGCTCGCGCGAGCGTCAGGCGACATAGGCAGGGGACAAAGTCCCATTGAAGGAGGTGGTACAGTCAGCGATCTGAAAGGTATGAATCAATTGGAAAATAAATTGTACGCTGAGTGCGCCGCAACTGGACTAAGGGACACTGCAGCGGTACTTCACACACAAAGCTAAACTTACTAGAGAAGCGTGAAAGTAGGTGCAACAGAATAGCTATACATACCGGGCGCTGTACATAAATAACGAATTTACCATTCATTCTCCGCACTCCAGAATCAATGTCCCTGTTGAAGAGTGGACACATAGTACGAACATCCCTGTCAGAGCGTGTGAACCTGGCGGAATATCCGGGGGTAATGGGGTCCAGTGTCGGGCAAGGAGTGCCACTGACAGTCAAATGCGTAACAAACGATGAAGTCAATAAAGAGTCCCCCAACACAATGAGAGCAGATAAAACCGAAAGGCGAGAGCTGACACTGGACAAATAGAGACGCAGCAAATGAGGACTTCTAGGGACACTACCGAAACCAATGTGACTATCAGCACACCCGCAGCGGCATTCTTTTATGGGTTTTTCTACTGGAATGCCTAACCTGCAGCAGCTCTTCTTCTTCATCGTCTCGTCTGATGCCCTCACTCAACCAAGCGTTCTAACCACAACCAAAGGGGGGTGAGAAGGAAAGGGGGGGGAAAAGGGGGGAAGGGGCGCACCACGACCTCGCCCATCCCCACCCCCCAACCATTCGAATTTCTGTAGGCGGCAACATATGGTCCCAGAAATTCGTAAAGTGTACCCCGGCTTTGTTGATAGGGTGCACACAACCCCGGAAACCAAACGTCTGTCGTCCCGAGAAAGCAGGCTTGTGGTTGCCATGTAGTTCTATGTGCAAAATGGATTGTGTAAACAAAAATGAAAAGAGTCGGTCCGCTTACTGAGGGTGGACTGGTTGTATATTTGTAACTTCTAGCTCTTGTTTATTCCCAAGGGGCTCGTACACCTAGGGAAGAGGAACACAAAACTGAGCGTATCAATTAAAAAGGTGCAAGCTAAGAAGGTAGGACGCGGCGGCCTGTGTGACAAACTTACAAATAAAAAAGGGCTGCAGAGCTACATATAACATTATAAACATAGCAGGTCAGCTAATACTGCTCTTTAAAACAAACAGAGAAGAAGACCACCATTATACACCGAAAACTACCCATGAAGGGGAAGTTATGACCTTACCCACAAACATTAGGCCCACTGGATGTAATTTATCTGCAATGATATCCTGCTAGTGCGCTAGACAAACTCAACAAAAGAATCATTCACAAACAACAAAAACAGGGGGCTGAAAGAGTGATCCTCGTTTGGGAAACTATACTAAATGCTGTGGTCAGGCATATCACAAATCTACTGGGCCACACCAGCAACGTAAGTTTTGCTCCAGAAGGAAACAAAGCAAATAAAAGGGTGACATGTACAATGGAAATGTTAGTGAGATGAACTAATGACACTGGGAACCAAGTGAGACTGATGGGGCGTTGATGGACAGTGAGTCATCTGGTTAGAGGAGAACGTGTTTGGTGCTTCTAGATATGATTGTGGTTAATTGGCTCACTAACGACAAAGGGCAGGATCAGGTGGGTAGCTTTGGCAGTGGTTACTATCCAATAGCATGATATACAGACACATAACTATCCATGATTGCATAATAGGAAGTTAGAAAGTACATAATTCCCTATTACACTGACTGAACATTATCAAATTATTACAAGGCAATTTATCGCCTGACTTACTAGTCAGTGGATATACATAAACGTCTTTCTTGTGGTGATCACATCCCAACAATTGAAAAGTGTGCGGATATGTTTGGTCCTTCAGATCGGCTGTCTGTTCATGTAAACATTATATGTGGACAGCCCCTGTATACCCACTGCTCTCTTATTCCACCTTACCTGCTGCCAACTAGCACTAAACCGCATAGTAATTCTTCGGTGCAGGCTTGCCACTAGTTTAGTTAAAAGACTGCGCACACAAGGACGCACATGGACCGGTGAACCAACACACTACAACAGAGACTCTCAGACGCACACCACACAGGCCAAACATACAGGGGCCGGCACTAAGCCATATAAAATAACACTCTGTCCAAAAAGTTTTGGGTCAATAAGATTAATATATTAATAAACTGATACTTTTATTCTGGCAAGGACAACATTCATTGATCAAAAGTGACAGCAAATACTTTTATAATGCTACAAAAGATTTCCATTTCAAGTCCTTATGAACTTTCTATTCAACAAAGAATGCTGAAAAACGTATCATAGTTTCCACAAAAAATATTAAGCAGCAACGATTTGCAACATAAGAAATCTTTCTTGAGCACCAAATCAGCATATTAGAATGATTCCTGAAGGATCATGTGACACTGAAGACTTTAGTAATGCCTGCAAAAATTCAGCTTTGTGATCACAGTATTAAAATACATTTTAAAATATATAAAAATAACAATTACTGCTGTTACTGTATTTTTTGATCAAATAAATGCAGACTTGGTGAGAATAAAAGACTTCAAGAACATTAAATCATCTTAACGACCCAAAAGTTTTGAACTCAACTGTAAGACTTGCTGCCTCATAAGCAATGACAAATTATGTAGCTGGGGGTCAAAGGAAAATCATTTCACATATACTGTATCACCAAAAAGGCTTGTTACAAGAACTTTGTGAACCCCGCCAAACTCCTTTGAACTTTCGATTTTTTAAAATCTAATTGTAATGCAGCATGATGCTCATTTGAATAAATTAGATGTTGTTATATATTCCAAGATTTTGACCCCATGTAGCATTTAAATCCTCATTAATATTTCAAGCTGGGCCCTCTGGGATGAAAACGATCAGGAGAGCACAGCATCTCAAAATGACAAAGTGGCACTGGACATTCACACCCTCCTGTTCTTGCTCCTGGACTACACTTTATAATACAATGTTATACTTGCTACACTTTTGTAATTTACATGACCATTCATTTGTTTATTTATTTGGCAAGCGCTTTCATCCAAAGTCATCTTACAGTGTATTCAGGGTATACGTTTTATAAGTAGGTGCATTCCCTGGAAATTGAATCCATGACTTTAACGTAATTTGAGCTACAACTTTTAATGTTCACCAATTTCATGTTTAGCTGATGGATTCCTTTGAGGAATTAATATCAATAGGTGTTATGGACAGGTTATACTGTCAGACATAATGGGATTTAGCTCACAAACAAATTGCAAATTAAACACTGTTACAGTGATAACCTCAGCTATGAGACATCAATTTGTGCTATGAAGGATACAAAATAGCTTGCCTCCAAAATAAATAAATTACCATATGCGCAAAATAACAATTATAAAAGGAAAAGACAAACAAGTAATGAGCTGCATGGTTTCTCTGTGCATGATCACAACAGCTTGAGTGAACGGATGTAAAGAAAAACAACAAAGGATGAGTGCTGCGTGCTCATGAATTCACACATCCGTCGGCACAGAGTCAACAGTTACACCAAACATGCAGAGGTTGTGTGCCCCAATGGCCAATTACCTGCTTGCCATGGACCAACATAGTGGTTATATGGGGAGCTATAGAACCGGCAAACTTCTGGATAACGGCCGCAGCATTACGCACCGCCAGCCTACATGAGGTTTGCGAGTTTAAAAATATATATATGCGCATAGTGTGTTCAGTTGCATATAACATTAGACATATACAAAGAAGAGGTATAAACAAAAATAGCCATAAATATATCAAGAGTATCTTACTTTTAACCCAGAAATGAGGAAATCATTGTGCAACTCTAAATGTTTCTGGAGAGGGCGTTGAAAAGAGGAAACTCTTACCAAAGCTTCCTGCTGCCAGCTCCTCTGTAGATTCTCTCCAAGTCATCTTTAAGATTCTCTGAACACAAAGGAGGGTTAAGAATGGCACGTTAACCATAAAAACACATATTTTCAGACAACATCCCTGGAGCATTTAGGCCCAAAGACATGTGGAAGCTCCAGATTGTGACATAAAATCACATATAAGCATATATTTAATCGCTCCATGCTTGTTCAATAGGTCCGTTTAAGAGTGTGAACCATCTTGAGCTACGAGATAAACTGTAACTACGGGAATTAAGACCGTGACAAGGGTGTGAGCTAGCATTGCCACCCCACTTGCTTAGCCATGAAGGCACTAAATGGATTACAGCTGTGGACATTTCATTCAGATGAGCTTTAAAAGCAGCCATGCGGTAAGACGTGTCCTGTGGCTCTTTAAAAAGTCCATCATTTTAATTTTGCTGAAATACTTCAGCCTTACACATTTAATCATGAAAATGCTAGGAAAAACTGCTATTGAAATCAAGAGAAATCACATACCATTTCTATCGAAGAAGTCAGGGCCTTCTTTTTTGAGGAGAATACTGGCCAGCTGGGCTTGACTGGCCAGACAGTCACAGTCCTGATAACAGAATATGAGTTACATAAGAGCACCTATATGAAACTCATAATCACTCATGGGCAGGATAGTGAGGCTCACATTGAATTTCTGTAGAATCTCAAATGTGGATTTATGGAGCCATTCCTCAATGTTGATCTCGGGCTGCTGCTCCAGGTCAGAGGCGTTCGGCGTGCTGGTTTGACGTTTCACTTTGGAGTGCTTGGGCAATTCCAGCTCCTCAAAGCTCTTAAACTCTGGGATCCTACAGAAAGAACATAAAGGAAGTATTGAGGCAATAGTAAATGGAAGATGAACCTGAGGCATGCATTAAAGACCATAAGGGTAATTGCTTTCTATTGCCTCAATAAGTGAATCATATTGAACATAAAGGTGGAGAGGAAAATAAATGGTGTAAATGGAGGTTAATTCTTACTCAGCTTCATTGACACGAAGGAAATCCAATTGTTCCACCACAGCGCCTGATATCAGGGTCTGTAGAGTTTCCACAAAGAATGTTACAATGTTACACAGGCGTTCAGACAAGACATGCAATGATACATGTAATATGTTCTAAATGTCTGTTAATCAACATGCTAAGCAACTACAGTGCCGTAAAAGAGTATTTTCCCCTGTTGTGATATTCTTTATTATGCTCTCTATGGCTATATAAATGAAATATTTCACAAAGGGAACCAAGTGGAAACAGTGCATATGTATTATGATTTAAATATTATGAGCCTGCTTATCTCTGTCAAAGTCTTTTGGTAGAATCTCTGTCAAGGTCCTGTCTCTATCAAATTCCAGAAGTCTGGTCTTTGACTAGGTCTCTCCAAAACCTTTATTTTCTTTCTTTCTAGCCATTCAGATATAATCTTAAAGTCAGCACGAAATGTAAAGTCACACTATCTATTTTCTAAATGCCATCATTAACACTCTAATCAAATGTTATTGAAATTACTGATAAATAGAGAAAAAAATTGACCTTGTAATTTACGTCATAACTCAGTATCTCAGGGAAATGACACTTCTCTCTGGTGATGTATGCCAGAAGTCTCCAATAATTTCATCTGATATCTGGTCTGAATGCAAGCTCACATTCAGAACAGCCTCCATCCAATCAACAACAAATGGAACCAAGACCTCATCTTTCACTATTTTCTTTTTGATACTCCATTTCACTCAGGTGTACATCACAACATGAAAACATTTTTTACAATGACTTTAAGCTTCAGCTTGGTCGGACATTCTCCTTAACAACTGTCTATTACGCGCATATAGCAGAACTGGTGTTTTTTTCAATAATAACAGTTAATCCAGGTCCCAAGGCAATCTCTAATACAATCATGCTGCTACCACTATATTTTATTGTACAGGCAGTCTGCGATGCTTTAACTGTTTTCTGATATCTTTTGAAATTTCTGCATGAGGTGCTATGCCCTTGAAATTTTGACAGGTTGACCAACTCTGTGAACATTTACCAAAACTCAGGGTCTGATGGCTCACATTGTGTTCAATGGAGTCTATGAACCTTAGAAATAAGGCTCTTTTCAGACTTATATAGCTCAATATTTCCACTCTCTACCTGTAGACATTTTGAGGTGACTTCACTATAATTGAATGGCTCAATATATTGTACACTACCATTCAAAAATTTGGACTCGCATGCATTAAACTGATCAAAAGTGACAGTAAAGACATTTATAATGTCTTCTCTTTCAAATAAATGCTTTTGAACTTTGTTGATAAAAAAAATTGATCCAAAAGCTGTTTTCAACATTGATATAATAATAGAAAATATAACAGCATATCAAAATGATTTTGAAGTATGATGCATGAAAAGACTGGAGTAATGGCTGCTGAAAATTAAGGTTATTTCAAAATAGGAATACATTACATTTTAAAATGTAAAGATTTCTAAAAAATTTCTTTCAAAACACACACACAAAAAAAAAAAAAACGGACCAAAAACCTTTAAATGGTAGTGTATACGCCAACTCAACAGGAATAGTTGTAGTAAAGTCTGCTTGTGTTCAGTCGTCTAAATGTAATTGCCAACTAAAGTTTTATTGACTGTTTCAAGGCTAAATAGGCAATATGCCTTAGGCAATATACTTCTTTAAATTAATTATTTAAACAATAATTTCAAAACCATGTTTTGTGATTTCTCAGACTTCCCTTGTCTAATTTGAACAAAATTTAACTATTCAGAGAACTATAAATACATCTTTTAATAATGCTTTCTTTCATTTTTAATAATACTTTAGTTTAATTTTTAAAATGCTGATTTTAGAAGTCAAAAATACTTTTATATACAGTAAAATAATGTATTGTAAAGAGCAGCACACCTGAAGTCTGTCCACGTGAACTTTGACTCCTCCAATGTTTCCCTTCTTAAAAGACGCCAGCATGTCCAGGATGGGGTTGAAGCGGCTTCCCCTAGGAGGCAAGAGATGACATTACTGAACCTTTCATAAACAAAACCAGGATCTAGCTGATCCTGGAGAGACTCTTACTTAATGTTGTCCTCTCTGATAAGAGCAAGGAAGAGAGGTCGGCCTGGCATCTTCCAGTAATGCTTAATAAACTGCAAGGCGTTCTGCAAAACACGTGTAAACACAAATGCATTAATACAGTGCAGATAGCAGAAGAGGGCCGACACTGATGATTTATGGGGAACGTTTCTGTCCATTGCCCACTTTCTGCCCTAAATTTGATTCTTTCTTTATATAGAAAGATAGACAAAGTATGGAACATAAAGTGAGCCCTTTTCTTACATCGTCTGAGGAACTGGTGAGGTGTGATACCGCCCAACTCACCTTAATATCATCTATCAAAAGCATGACATCCTGGGACAAGTAGAAGTCGCTAAGATCGAAGACAATTGGATAGCAGACCACAGTCTTTCCAAGGATTCGATAAATCTGAGGGGGAGAGAAATGACCCATTGCGTTACCTGCAACTATATGGATGACTGGTAGATCTAGACATATACTTTACCTCAGACAGCATATGAAACATTCCATTCATTCTGCACTGACAGACATTGGAACATCCCTGTAACTCTCTATGTATTTCTAGGAGAAGCTGCATACTGCCCACCACTGTAATACAGTACTTAATTTAATCAATTCTCTATCAAATACAGAGGATAATTACTCTGTCTGGAGTTCTTATTTTTATCTTCCCCAAATGTCATCGTGCTTAAAAAAGCAGGTTCAGCAGGTTTTGGAATAGAACAATAGGCGTATAATTAATCATCTATAGTTCATATTTGTTCATTTTCTAGTTAAAGGGGTAGTTCACCCAAAAATACATTTTAAAAATAAATTCTATTTTTAATACAATATTTTGACAAATCTTTATGAAAAGTCATAGTGACCATGGCTGTAAAGCTCCAAAAATGACAAAGCAACCATAAAAGTACTTCATGAGTTGAGTGCTATTTTCCAAGTCTTTGAAAGCCATATGAGATACAGATACAGATATGTTTCATTAATCTACTCTGTTACCAAGATGTTAACTCAAGAACTGCTGCAACTAGATCATTTGTAAACAAATCAGTCAGATACTGTTTGAAAAGCAAACCAACCCTTTATGAAAAATAACTTTTTCTTCAGGCCACAGAAGCACAGCAGTGGGTTTGCATTTCGTTATGCACTTCATTCCACAATGCGTTCTATCCTTGTTCTTATTTATTTGATTCGATAATTGATCAACAAAACATCGATTAAAATTAAGATCCTAATTATACAAAATGAAATTCGTTCGAAAAGGGACTTTCCACAAAACAAAAAACATATGAAGTTTGTTCTCTCCATTTCTCCCGGCATATTGTCATCCAATTCATTACCATGCCCTTTATGACGTTTACAAATGACACAATTTTCTTTCATAATTAACAGATTAAACTGAAGCAAAACACAAACAAATAATAATTTAAACATAAATATAAAACAAAATACATTTTCTTAAATGGCTACAACAATGATATATGGTATAACTATAGTAGCCATGGTTATATTGGTTTTATTTGTAGTAAAACCATGGTTCATTTTTGTAAAGGATCAGTCAATACCAACTTAAATTTCAGTCCGTTCCTCACACATATACAATTTATGGATTAAAATATAGTGCACATACATTTTTTTTAGAGTTGGACTAATATTTATTATCATAGCCATAGTGTTGCTCTGAGCCTCTTTTTATTATGAGGTTCAAAAACGAAGAAATGTAATGAGCAGGAGCTGAAATAAACGAGAAAATGTTTGTCAGGAGAGCACACAGAACATTGTTTACCTTGCAAGTGCCAATGCAGCCAACAGGCCTCTCAGGTCTCCCACTCAAACCAAGCTTCTTATTGATAGCAAGAAAGCGGTATGCCTGGAAAAATAAAGTCACACTCTTTAACAACTAGAATGCCTGTCCATTATGTGTGCAAAGGCATTATCTGAGCCGTTATAGTACAGGAACCATATGGTTTAATTAATACCGTGTATGTTTTGTTCAGTAGTTGATTCTGAAAGACTGGTTATTTCCCTGGAGAAAAACTCAACAAAACAGTCATGACAGGATGTGTGTAGGCTTTTGTATGACTGGAACAGATTAAAGACTCTAGGTTTTTTTGGGTGGTGTGATTTTTATGGCATGAGTGAGATACCACCAGATAAAACTGTATCACATGGGGATCACCTCCTGTTACTGTGAATATTAATATCCCCTCATACCTGGTACAACACAGTGTGTGCCACAGAAGAATCAGCATGAGCCAGACAAGCCAGTTTACCTTGCAGTTTAAAGTTGGTTCAATACCGCTGTGATATTTTTCACAAGGTCTTAGTGCCATTAATTAAGACAAAGAGATCTGAGCAATTAAGCCATTATTTGAGCATAACAATTTCACAACACCTCCTCCTGACCTCAAGGAAGCTGCTCACTTTCTAAAAATAACTAATTATTAATTTATCATTCAGCTGATACTTTCATCTACCACAACTTGCTGTATACTTAAGAGTCTCTAGTCCCTTGGATCAACTTGGTGTTAAGTGCCTTACTCAAAGGTACAAGTGATAGTTCATAGTTCTTTTAGATTTCAAGCCCAGATTCTAAATCATTACACTTTGCTGTGTAAAATTGTAGGAATAAGCAGATCCAAACATTTTCTGAAGAAAATGTAAAACTAGTGTGCTAGTTAGTATCAAACTGGCTAATAAGACTCACCCTATTTTGTATATAAATTTTCTTTTATTTTAGTTTTGTGTGTGTGTGTGTGTTTTGTTTTATGTGATGATCCTGCCGATACCTAAAAGTTCAGTGTTTTTGAAAGAAGCCTCTTATGCTTACCAAGCTGCATTTATTTGATCAAAAATAGTGAAAACAATAATATTGTAAATTTGACAAAACATAGTAATTGTAAACAAAATTATTTTAAAATGCAATGTTTCCTATAACAGCCATTTATATTGAGTGTGACATGATCCTTCAGAAATCATTCCAATATGCTGATTATTACAATTAGTTTAAAATGATTGTGCCACTAAAAGTATGGAAAGTGTGAACATGTTTTTTTTTTCAGGATTCTATGACTCTTTCAAATAATTTTAAGTACTGAATTTATATGAAATAGATATTTATTGTTACATTATCAATTTAAAGGAATATTTCACCCAAAGAAACTTTTGTCATCATTTACTCACTATCGTGTCATTCCAAACCTGTAAGTTTCTCAGTAAAAAAAAAGTTGAACACAAAAGAAGATATTTTGAACCAAACAGTTATTGGTACCCACTGACTTCCATAGGGAAAGAAATACTATGGATTGATTGATTACCAGCATTCTTCAAAATATCGTATTTTATGTTCAACATAAAAAAGAAACTCATACCAGTTTGGAACAACATGAGGGTGAGAAAAAAAATGACAAAATGTTCATTTTTGGGTGAACAATCCCTTTAATTTGTTCTTGCTGAATAAAACCATCAATTTCTGTCAAAAAAAAAGAAGTCTTAGGGTGTATTCACACCAGGAAAGTCAGCTAGTTCACTTGCTTTGGTCCGGACCAAAGTGTGGTTCGCTTTCACACTGCCCTTTTTGCAAGTGAACCAGAAATTGTAAACAAAACAACACGTGTGCTTAAGGTCATCCATTCATTGGTTCATCCATTTAACCGTACCAGAGTTCATTTGGAACCGGACCGAGACCACCTCTTCAGCTGGATCTCGGTAAGGTTGTTTGGTCCGCACCCGAGTGTGATTGCTGTATTCACACCTGACCAAAAGATCCGCACCAAGGGGGAAACGAACTCGAGTTCGATTCAGTCGAACCAAACAATACAGGTGTGAATACACCCTTATTTACCCTAAACTTTTGAACGGTAGTGTAATTGGTCCACACTGGCTGAGACTTTTAGACACTTTAATTCACTTTTTTAGACACTTTTATTCCTGTCACAGTAACAAGAAGGAAATTAATAAATAGAGGTATAGTCAGTGAACAGTATCTTTAAAATCAAACACATAAACCAGTGTCACTGACTGTGACACTTGACAACCACATGACACACAACTACAACAAATACAATACCAGAGCAAAACACTGAGCAGTAAAGCAGTAATTTGCATGATTTATTCATGCCTCCCTGCCACCTTATTTCACCAATGTCCACCCACTTGGAGATTTATAGCCTCTTCACTCCTCAGGTTCACCTTTCAATCTAAATGAATGTTATTTTTGGCCATTTTATTGTCTTCCAAGTGGAAATAAGTCAGATTGCTTAGAAAAGTAATAGTGCACGTCTCCTGAAGCGTAGCAACATTAAAGGCTTCACCTTGGTTATGTGCAATAATAACGCTTTGTGACGCTTGCCTTAGTAATAATACTCCAGTGCAGGGAGGACAAAGTCAGAGTGTGCTGACATCTTTACGACATTAGATGGAGCTCTATTTCTCTCTGACCTCCTGCAGTCTGACATTCTCAGAATAACACTCCAGTACAAAAGTGTACTGCACAACACCACAAAATGAAGAAGAAAAAATGACAGAACAAGCAGAATAAGCCCCTGCTGAGGAGAATCCAGCTCATATCCAACTGAAACAGGAAAATAGCTGCTAATTTAGACAAAATTCAGTTGTCACAACGAACATTTTTCGAGAGAGCTTCATGCTCCAGAACTCTTTTTCTCTCGGTGCGGATCTCTGTACCTCGGAAAATTTGTGTGCAGAATAGCAATGAGGGGAAGACACAACTGAATCGAGAGTGCCCTCCCTCTAATCAGGAGCTCAACATGCCTGACACGAAACCTGCAAATGCCACGCATGTTAAGCCTGTAGCACATCAAGAGGGGCAGTGAAGCCAGTGTGCTGATGTTGAAACAAACCTCTTTTAACACGCAGGATTCTGCAATAAATACGTTCATGCTCAGCCTTGATGCTTGGATTAGAAACAGCATGTCAACCTATGAACCGCTCTCATATCTGTGCTTCTGTTTTACATGATTATTCAAAAATATCAGGTTTTGGATTTGTAAAGGATAGAGCTACATTAGGGATGCACCACTGGTCAAATAAATAATTGAATTACAATCACATCCACGATTAAGTAATCATGAAAAATGTTGATGAGAACATTCGATTTAGATCTACTACCATTGTGTAAACATTTTCTGTTTACAACACATTGAGCATTGTAACCATTCACAGAATTTGTTTCAATTAGTTTATCTGAAACGACAAACAGTCCTAATGAGCGAGTTTGCATAAGCAGTCTGATCCATGAATGCATTTCCATTGTTGTGGCACACGATAATGAGTGCTGAAGAAACATCACCTGACACAACAACAAGCTTCTGTAGAACCAAAGCGTAAGGCATCGACAGTAAAGATTTTAGATTTGCACGCTGCACTGCTCACCACGTAGACTGAGCAACAGCCAATATATATATTGCAAGAAAGTAATTATTATAAACATGATAAACAACAAGGTGTAGAGAGTGTAAATAAGAGCGCGTAGACAGCTTCGATAATTATAATGTGAGTCCCCAGAGTCCAAAACTCTGTATGGCCTGCACAGTAAAAAGATTCACTCATTTTAGCAGCGTTCTAGTATTTCTGTGTAGAATTTATTCAGAATCTGGACACGTTTTGTTTTGAGTCATGAGGCCCGATGTTAAGTTGACCACTGACTCTGGCTTGATTCACTAATTTACTGATTAATAGAACAGATTGATTTACATATAAAATGTATTTAATATAGAATTAACAGAACAGATATTATAGAATTTACTTAATACACTGCCGTTTAAAAATATTTTAAAGAAATACTTTTATTATTCAGCAAGGACACGTTAAATTGCTCAAAAATGACATTCACATTCATGATGTTTTAAAAAGATTTATATTTAAAATCTTATTTTAACTTTCTATTCATCCAAGAATCCTGAAATAAATGTATCATTGTTTCCACAAAAACATTATACAGCACCACAATAATACACTGCTAATAAGAAATGTTTCTTGAGCACCAAATCAGCCTATTAGAATGATTTCTGAAGGATCATGTAACACTGAAGGCTGGAGTAATGTCTGCTGCCTTTTAAGTGGTAGTGTAAATTAATACAAATTAATAATTTAATCATTTTATCAAAGAATATCATAACTAGCAATCAACCTAGTGCTATTGCTCCTTTCGTTGTGCATCATTAGTCAAATGTGACATTGTGTCATTTACCAAAAAGCGTGGCAGTGATGAAGGTGTTGCAGCTGATCTACAGTAGGTAGGCCTATCTAGAGAGCTCCAGCTGTCTCCTTACAGAGGCATACTCAGCAAATCATCACTCTCTCGAATGCACACTGGAGCACGCGTACACACGTACACACACACACACACACACACACACACACACACAACTGACCATAGAAAGAAGGGAATCAAGAGAAGCAGATACTGTTGGGTTTCTGATTTCAAACCGTTTTTAAACCAAACTGCTGTAAATTGCACGTTCCGGCGACAAAACCTTACCACCCACTCACACACCCACAGATAGAAGAACAGACACATAAACACGATTACAGACAGAATGGGCAGGAAAAATATTTTGCAAAAGATTTCTGACCCCTAAAACTATTCGAATAATCTGATTTATGACGACAAGTTTAGACCAGGTTGGTCAGTAAATGAACACTACATTCTATTGATATATTGTCACAATGAATTCATATTTTGCTAGTATATTCACAAAGGACATTTATATATCTGCGAAAACATTAAAGTCTATTTTCAGAGTATTTTGTCAAACTGATTTAATCAATAGTGCTCTAGTGAGGTTCAATCCATGGTGTAAATCTTTCAAGAGCATGCAAAAATAATTCACCGGGTGACATGACTGATGTGCCAGTCGGTCCAAACTGACCAGTGGTCTAATGGAGCGATTGTCACTGAAATTGATCAGCCTGGAAGATTTGTTTGTTGGTCAGTTTGATTGATTGAACAGTCATACCTTCACCAGCTCTTTCTGGGGCCAGATCTGAATGGGCTCCACCTGCTGTGGGGTCTGAGTTTGGATGCCATAGGTGTTGAGGAAGACCTGCAATCTGAAAGACACAAGCAAGACAGAGATTATTACACATTAAAAACAACTCTATTAAAGGTGTGTGTAATTTCTGCACCATTAGTGGAATCAAAAAGGAACTGCAAAAATAACAACAAATAAAAGCCAACAGAAGATATATGCTATTATTATTTTTCTGGCTTGTTTTCTTGAGATCATAACCCGTGTTCTACTACGCATTTGGAAACAATCATTCTATTGTAATTCCATTTGGTGCAATTGTTCTATCGCCTTGTTTCAAAATGTCTGTTTCAAAACAAAGCACATTAATAGCGATTCTAGCAGAGGAAAAAATAATTTCTTATTACTACATTGTATTGCTTATGACTGGTTGAACATTTTATGGTCCTATGCCTTCCACAGACGATATACATTTTTATCAATACATTTAGACCACTTAACTTAGCGATTGCTATCAGGATGTGAAAAGAATTTCAATTGGCATAACAAAAATGTGTTTGAACCAAATTACATACCATGCCTTTAATGTGGTACTATGTCTAACATCTCGCTTAATATGAATCCTGTTCAAATCTTGTTCTTCAAACCTTATCTGGTAATAGTTGATGTAGATGGGAATAATAATGATAGCAAATTTTGACCAATGTACTCAAACTCTTGATAATTTGTTACTTTTTTTAAAGTCAAACAGATAACGCTATCATGGATTTTTTTTGCAATTGGAGCAGACGAGAATGCAAAAATTACGTTTGTTGTAGATTTTTATAGTCACCACTATAAAAGTTTACCCAACTATAATGACTTTTGTAATTCTGAGAACCCTGGAAATGTGAAAAGGATCCATTTGGCCATTTAATCTTTGGTTATATAATATGATCTGTGACATAATTTCAAAGATTTTAATTGTCATATTTACATAGGCAACTACTTCCGAATGCTGTTATGTAGGATTTGTAATCAAGCACTGAAGTCAAGTATCCATTAAGGTCCAAGGGCAACACAATCTTGCATGACACTGTGATTATATAAATGAATGTTCTACATGCACTTCTTATGCTGTGGGGTTCAACGAAAATGTAAATATTTAAACAACATTATTCAAGATATGCAGGCAAGGTGAGGTGTTAAGTGGAACTTGCTACTTTAAATGAAGGAACTGATGGTTGGGTTAGACAAGTAATCCTGATTAAGGTTTGCGGAGTGAATAAGGGGAGAGGTGGGTTAAATGCTGGGGTGAACAATGTTAAATGAACTGCAGAGCAGGCCTGGCTGGGACCAGCTGGCCACACAACCTCTTTCACCTCCCCCTCT
Source organism: Sinocyclocheilus anophthalmus (assembly GCA_018155175.1). Classification (NCBI taxonomy): domain Eukaryota; kingdom Metazoa; phylum Chordata; class Actinopteri; order Cypriniformes; family Cyprinidae; genus Sinocyclocheilus; species Sinocyclocheilus anophthalmus. Next base: position 37,312 of record JADLZN010006385.1, on the reverse strand, counting down.
CACCAGAAAGCTTAATGCTGAGGCTGATAGATGAAGGCTACAGAATAGCCTATTAATTAGTGTGCATGCATCAATTAGACCAGAGGATGAAGAGAGAGAGAGAGAGAGAGAGAGAGAGAGAGAGAGAGAGAGAGAGAAAGAGAGAGAGACATGAGAAATTGATTTACCTTTGACTTTCTGCTATCAGGGCCACATGAATGACCACATCGTTCTCAATGGGACCCTGCAGGAAACAAGCAAAGACGACGTATTAGAAAACTTTGGGTCTCAACGGAGAAGACTCAAAGGCAAGGGCAAATCCATCGCCTGTTAGTTCAGGAGTGAGTGACTTCACTAAAAATGAAGAAAAGAGAGAGAGAGACCTTAAAAGTGAAAGAAAAGTCAGAGCAGTTAGAGTATAACCGATGACTGGGTGGTGGGAGGGAATAGAGGAAAACAAGCTTCATTGAGAAAGAGAGAGAGAGAAGGAGAGACTGCGGATAAAGATGAGGGAGATGATGGTGGATCAGAGCCCTGATTCTTTATGCTAGCTCATTACAGTCGCTTGGGCTGGATGATGTAGTAATTTTGCTGAGATAATGAGCTGCTGATTGCTGAAGGTTTAGGTTGGGTCATATCAATCAGTAGCTAAAGCCCTCTGCCTACACACAGAGGACAGCCAGCCTCCATTTAAACCTTCCACTGCCACAACTCCTGAATGGCAAGAGCATCTTAGCAGCTAATTTGTCTTGTTTTCTCGAGATCACAACTTGGGGGCTTCTCTGTGTTTCAAAACAATCATTATTTCTGCCGTTCTGCTCGGTGCTATGGTCAAACAAATAATAACAGAGGTTTGCAGGCACTCCTCTTGGAAAAATGTATGGCACATATCCAACATCCTTTCAAACCTTCTGCTACAACTCCAAAAACTGTAATATCAACCAGCTAGTATGTAAATAACACACCTTCAAATGCGCTAGGATACATCAAACGTCGATATAGACAGATCTATTAGTCTGAACGGAAGATGGTAATATATTTGAGGTGTAGGCTGTTTGTCTCGACTGTTGTTGTTTGCTTCCCCTGAAACGGGGGAGATAAGTGCTCGGTGAACAGGGCAAATCACAACTTTGGGTTAAATTACATATTGGCACAGCCATTTTGTGGAGGCAGTGCAGTGAGTCATCACAAGGGCTGATCAACAGAGACTATTCATGCTAATTCTGCCCTGCGTGAGGGCTGCAGAGGAGCATGGCATTTTGTTCAGGTGGATGCCCTTGATGGATGGGAAGTGAATGTCTGGGTATGTTGTTAATATGTGACAGGTGCAGAAGTATTCAAAAAGTGAAAAGGTGCCATGTAACTTCAGTAGTTTGCACTGCGCTATTGAAAAAACTTGGAGAGATATTAAATGGCAGGGTTAAAGTCGGTCATTTATGCACCAAAAATAATTGCAAAACAATCAACTGCAAAAGCATCAACATTAACATTTAAGCATTTGTCAGATGCATTTGTCTAAATGCTGGAATACGTTGCAGGGGTGAAAGTCAGGACAGAAAATCTGAACACTTTTCAGGCAACATCCACTTGGAGATTTTGAAAATGGTTACAGAGGAAAAACTGGGCATCAAACACTGAATGACTGAGAATCACACACTGTCAGACTTTCAAGTTGTTCCAAAGACAACAAACTCACAAAGAAACATGCGCCTTGTTGCTAGGAGACTCATGACATATGAAAACAATATGTGTTCTAAAATTGGCTCAAAATATCAAACATGTTTGAAATCCACAGAATGAATGGAATCATGGTCTGGAGTTTTAAAAAAAATCGGAATCTGTGTCGCCATATGTTACATGGTTCTCTGTGAAATCTGTCAACTCTGACTGCCTAAAATCTGCATACTGGCTCTGACTTTCAGCAACTAGTGTTGACTCCTTCAGACTGCAAATCGAGGCAAAAATGTACGCAACAGTCGTTTAGTGAATTCCCAGCCTTGACAAGCCCTACATTTAGGATACGTGTTTTACCTGCAAACACTTCAGTTTAGGGACCAATTCTCACTATTAACTAGTTGCTTATTAGAATAGTATATTACTAGCATATTGGCTATTTATTAGAATTTTTGAAGCACATTTACATTTATTAATTTGGCAGATGCTTTTATACAAAGCGATTTACCATAAGTTGGCAATAAACACGAGAAGTGCCTGCTATACAAGGTTTCAGTCATCGTTCAATAGTAAAAGCTAGGACAGGAAGGGATAAGGATAAAAGAGAACAGAAAAAGTGAAGACATAGGTTTTTATTTTTTATTTTATTGTATTCTACTTTTTTGTTATTTTATTTTAATTTGTTTAATTTGTTTTCTTTTTTTATGAGGCAGTTAGATGCTCACAGAAGAGATGAGTTTTCGGTTGTTTCTTGAAGATTGTGAGAGATTTGGCTATCCTGATGGAGTTAGGTAGGTCATTCCACCAACAGGGTACGGTGAAAAAAAGTCCGGGAGAGTGATTTTGTGCCTCTCTGCGATGGAACCATATATTAATGCCTTATTCTTCATGACCATATTTTAAATCCCTTAATCCAACCCTAAACTTAACAACTACCTTACTATTAATAAGCAGCAAATTAGTAGTTTATTGAGGCAAAAGTCGTAGTTAATAGTTATTTAATAGCGAGAATTGGTCCCCAAGCTAAAGTGTCAAACATGCAAGCTAGAGGAATCAATTTTTCCATTGTTTCTGTTGTTGATCACATTAGAAAATTATTTAAAATCAAACTTCAGCTTTGGTAAAATAAAAATGGAATAACATTTTTTTTTTTAAACTTACAATTGAAATGTAATGGGCAAATATTGAACATTTGTACATTGTAAGTCCACTGTCAGTGTGTATCTGTCAGTGCATTTCTTTGTTTTCTTTTATAATGTGAGGTTCTTTTATAAAGTGAGTACCAGCATACCTCATTAAACTGGAATAGAAGATAGCTTCTTTTTTTTTTTTTGAGAAAAAAAACTTCCCATCTTGGATATGCACATCTTTTCTGACAGCAGTGTAATGGCTTTGTAGTTATGGAAGTTTTATTTGAAGTGGTGTGAATGATGGCAGTTGGTGGTGTACAAAACCCTGCAAGTACTACTAGTGGTGCTGGTGGGAGCCATTCTGTACTCTGCAGACTCCTGCAGTCTCTCTCTCCACACTGAAGCAGCAGACAATAAACTATGAGCAGCTCAATAGGACTGACAGTGATAGGAAATGCTCTTTATTAATGTCTCCGTTACCAATCAGTCAAATTATCTCTATTCTTAATGTGTCTCCAAGAGCCCCACCATGAGTCAAACAGTCAATATTTACCTCTAATGACAAATCTATCTTCCTCTAAGAACAATAATAAATTGAAGACAAAAAAAATGAACAAATGAGGCTAAAGGCTCTTGTGACGTTTAGCAGAATCATGCTGTATCTGCAAAGAAGCACAAATTAGTCCTCAAAAGTGTAAACATCTGAGGCATCGTACCATGATGGTTTCATATGTTAATACCGTGGTATTTTGATAATTAACACATCTATGTATGATTACCATATTTATATTCTATGGTATTAATGCTACTTTAACTTCAAATTATACTACGGTATTATGGTACAGACTGTAGTCAAGGTAGCACCATATTTAATTTTTGACGAATGAAAATGAGGCTGTGAGAGATAGAGGTACTTGGAGTACTGTTGTTTAACAACTAATCGATTGGTCAGCTGATGAAAATTTCTGAAAAATTCTTTCAGTAGACAAACTTTTTAAAGTTGTGAGTTGTGAAAATTACATGATCTCAGACCTTTATAAACTGCATGCCATTGTAAAGTCTAAGTCTATCCCTCACAGCCTTGTTTTCTTCTATGTTAAATCAATATGGCGTCTAACCTGATTAGGATGGTGATGGCAAGTAATTTTAATACGGGGGAGCATCTTTTCAACATTTGGAGCTTTCACAAATTCAAAGCACTCATACGTTGACAGGCTTAGACTCTAACAGTATCTAGGTTAAGACTGACTGCAGTGTAAGCTGCCCCTGCGTGCTGAGGAAATTTCATATCTGATGTAAAAGAGCACTTGAAAAACCTCCCCTTCGGCAGCTAAGTGATGTTTTCACCGAGTCTGGAGCTACTGGGATTGAGATGGGATCACTAATGGCAAAACTCTACAGCTTGTCAGTGTATCACAAAGGTGTAAAAGTACAGACTAATGAAATGCTGTTACTGATGCCTCAGATGCAATATACCGTAATACAGAGATCACATTTCATGTTATTACAGTGTTTTCTTTTTTCTGCAGACAGTAGGAACTACAAAACCACAAACTAAATGTAAAACAACATTTCTACACAACACCAGTGTTGCACATGTGGCAGCAAATATTGTTCTATTTTGACAATCTCAAATAAGCCATTTTTACTGATTCCATTCTTCTAATAAATGATTGCAAACATAATTGAGCTGTGAAGATTCTAAGCTATTCTCTTTGATTCTATTCTCATTGCAAACACAATGTAACTGTAAAGATTCTATTCCAATCGGGCAGCCTGAAATAAGCTCCTTTTTCCTGAATCCATTTATGTGACAAATCAATGCAAACCTAATGGACTGTCTCTTGGAGATATGACGTGGATAAAAGAGATCTGGCAGATCCACATTCCCTTTGCAGTTTGTTCTTCAACTGCTCTTCTGCCAAAAGGCAAAAACATTAACTCATGTGAACTGCTGCTCTTTAAGATGTCTAACGTTCCTTAAAGGATCAAAATTTGAAGAAGTGTCTTTGTCGATGCAGTGACTTCTCAATGTTAAACCCTACAGCTGGCAAGTTTGGAAGCTGTTCACATTTTAGGTTTACACATTTCACTTTTGCACTGGTCGCAGATTTTGGACCCCAATGTATTTACAAAAAAACTCTTTCCAAAGTAGAATGGAAAAAGTGCTTATTTTTCAGCTCCATTCCACTTCTTATAATAGAGTGAAGGGGCTCCCTATGCAACAGTGCAAGTCTGGCCACAATCACCTTAAAGAAATTGAAAAGGTTGGGGATTGGACTTTTGAGAAGGTGGGAGTGTAATTGTGAACAAAGGCTTGCTGTGAATTCGATACACATCACCCCTCACTAGAAGGACCACCGATATATATTCGATCTAGTCGGCAATCCTTATGACAAAAAGAAGAAAAAAAATCAATTTATATTAAAGCGAGGCAGGTGAAAGCCTCAGGAGTCTGGTGCTTGTCAGTGGTGTTGTATGTGATGTAATTCCCATAAAGATGCAGTGTGTGGAGTGAGAGGAGATAAGGAGGCTGATTACTAATACCTGTTGAGCCGCTCCATGGGAAAGTCTTTGCCGAGCGGTTTCAGAAAAAGCCTAGGAGTGTGTTTTCAAGTCTCTGATAAAACACACAGTCACTAGAGTAATTTGAAAGAAGATGACTCCGAGCTAACCTTGACACTTTTTTTTGTAATTTATTCCACAGGCTCCCTATCTAATAATCATCAAACATCACTAAAGCACAATAAAAAGGCTTTGGGTTCAGATGTACTTTCGTGTCTCACTGCATAAAGTAATTCTGTTTCTATATTTCACTTTATTAAAACCGACTGACATGTTCTTGGGGTCTTTTATTGGATTTGGTCTCGAGGTCTAGCCTTGGTCTGGGTCTTGTGGGGGTCTGGTGTTAGTTTGGGTCTTAAAGGTTCTTTACCCATAAACCCTTAGTGTTTTCAGATTCTGATCTCAGTCTCATAATTCTGTACACACAGTACTTGCCAGTTGGCTACTAAACAATGCTTGAGCAACATTACATATTTAGAGGTGCAGTGAAATACACTCCAAACGTTACAGCATCAGAGTGACACCGGATTTGGACTCTCACACTATGAAGTCTGGAGTTATAATAACGGAGTGAGTGACACATAAGTGATATCTTGCCACATTCTTCACGTCTGCTGGCTGTCGGTGATAAACATACAACACATCTGTCACCACTCTGCAGACGTTTGAGAAATGACTTTCAGCTCCAACAACAAATATGTTTCCGCACAGCCATCAGCATCGAATCCCTTCGTTGCCTTGCCAAATGTATGGTCCTTTTCCTGCTCTCTCTTTAGTATTTTTAACCCATCATCGCTGTGAAGTGTTTTGTTTGTATCTCTCACCATGAAGGTGGACAATTGAGGTGCTTCAAAGCAGTGTGTGCATATGCATGTGTAGTGATGGCCATTGGAATTTTTCCATCAATCTTTTCAGGACTCACTGTTTACACACACACACATTGCATGCTTACATTTATAAAAGAGTAATTTCCACCAGGAAGAGCAACCTTAACAAGTACAAGGTGAATTAGTTCCCCCATCAAAGGAGAGATGTGAGCATGTGTGTAAATGTGCATCTACTTACTTCCAAGCAACATAGTAAGTGTGTATGTGTATGCACCACGGTTTTGCAGCATTCAGAAATGAATAGAGAATGTCTTTTAAATGCAGTTCTTGATTTTGAATTGAGGTAGCTAATAGGATGCAGAATTACAATTCAAATTTGAATGAATGATAGACAGAACAATAGTATGACAGAAACAGATAGACAGACACAGACAGGATGATGGATCAATAGATACAATGATGGAATGTTAGAATGAATGACAGAACAAAAGAATGATAGAACGATAGATAGATAGATGAAAGTTTTGTTTTGTGATTTACACACCCTTGGACATCTGTGTTCATGTCACATGTCTTACGGCCACTTGATATCTCTTCACCACTCGGAGTGTGTTTATTTGTGGTGTGTTCTGGAAATCCCTCCGGGTGTTTATGAAGTGACTCAGCCCAGAGAAAAAGACATGCAGACAGGAGATTTCATGTGGAACGAGTTGCATCCAATCCCCATAGTCCTCTACTCAAACCCCGAACAATCACTTCCTAGAAGGCGTACCGCAGGAACATCCTGTGTTTTCACATTAAAAGGTACAGTTATTGAGCACAGCCAACAAAAACAATGGGGCCATGTTCTGTTGGAATACATTTGTATTAATGCATCAAATTAAATATGAATCAGAGAAATATAGCGTCTGCAAAGCTAAGTAACTGCAAAAAGGCCTCTTTCCCTAAGCTTGTGTATGTGAGAGAGGGAAGCATTTCAAAAGCTGTTCTCGGTGTTTAAAAGGCAAAAAGATGAGGCTGCTTCCTGCACCTTGACTGCTCAGCTGAACAATCGTTTCTAAATTTAAACTGAGCTCCATCTGTGCTTTGTTGAAACAGGGTACATCCATCAATCAGGAAAAAAAGGCCTGTCTAATCTCTGAGCAAGGACATGGTTCAAAATGAAGATATGCCTTCAAACTGAGGACAAAGTATGGGAGATGTTAGGAGGACAAGTGTAGGCTGAGAACAACCTATGCATAAGCACAAACTGGCAATAATATTTAATCAGCACAATCAGCACAATCAGCAGTAGTGCATGAGTACTCGCATAAATATTGCACAATGATGCTCAAAGACGAGCCATAATTCATAAACAAACATAAACTGACACTTCATATGGCTAAATTCCTCTATAAACACACATGAACACACCACACACACAAACAGCAGCCACAGCAACGTGCCCTTTAGTCAGCGCAGCCTTTGATGGAAAAGTGAAAAGACAAGCACGCCACGCATTACTGTGCAATATGCAGTGCCCTCCTTCAAAGCAGCAGGGCTCCTCCCAGTTTCCCATGCAGCGGTGCAACACTCATGAATAAAACAGCCGCCTGCCCCTCACTGCCAATGATTAGACAAACTTGGGCTCCCAAGCCAATATCACTCAAATTACAGCTACATCTCAACTAGGGCTGAAGTTTTTCGGGATGATTTTGCAGGCAATATAGTAAAATTAAACCACAAGATGATTTGAATGTGCTTTTCTTTTAGCCTCAAGTTTCCTGAAGACTGTGTCATTAGACTGTTTTCACGGTATGAAGGTACGTTCCCTTGAGATGTCAAGTGCCTCGTCTTGAAATCAGATGAGAGAAGGCAGCTTCAGTCAGGGGAGGAATGAAAGAACAGCTGTTACGCCAGACAATTCACAGATCACATAGTAGGGCAGGTATCGCATTTTGCTTATGAAATAAATGCAATCAAAATACTGCTGCTTTTAATGAACAAGTGAATATGATGAACAAGTAATCCAGAGTACCTAATATGTAATAATAGTATCCCCCCAGCATTTTTGAATCCATTTTCAGGCATAATTTTAGAGTGATAAATTAATACGATTAAGGGAGTGTTCTCTCATAATTCACAAAGATTAATATATCACAATTCATTAATTTTTGTTGGCTGAGGCTGTAACACTGTGCAATTTTTATACTGAAATGTACTTTACCAGTCAAAAGTTTGTGGGTGTTTTTTAAGAAATCTCATATTCTTTTATGCTCAATGTTACTGGCTGACACCGTAAAATACTAAGATAAATTTGTGCAATATTATTTAAACCATGTAGTGAACATTTCCAGACTTCGTATCCTGACATTTTTTTTAAATGAAGACTATTTCATATATTACAATATGAAAAAAATATCCATATATCCATATAAGTGTAAGTATCCATATATCCATTAAATAATTTTAAATCAATTATGCTGCTTCATGTTGCAAACTGGTATTTGTTGTCACTGAATTTTAATTTATTATTATAATCCTATTCAGACTTGGTTTTGTGCAAATCCACTTTGCTATTCTCTTAGTTGTTTACCTATAGTGGCTAGTGAATCGGAAAGCTCGCACATTCAAAAAAATTGTTTATTTCCGTGCTAAAAAATAGGATGGATATTTAAGTAAATATATCGGTTTTTACTATAAACTGCTGTTTATATAACTGTCGTGATAATAGTATATATAATAGATATATAGAAATAATATTAAACCTGACTCATGCATGTTAACGAAGCTCACTCAACTCTAATCTCAACCTCCTTGTTAGCTTTTATTGCACGCATGAGTCACCATGCTCGCTTTAATAGAAGTGTCAGATCTAGAGTCCGAGCTCTTGACAGGAAGTGACATTTCTGATAGCTCCCCACATCCTTGCATGCTTGTATAAAAACTACATTTGGTAGCTAGCACTATATTATGTATAAAGTCTACGATAGACACTCCATTGTAACAAGATGCACAAGCAGCTCCTAATAACAACTACAGGCACATGAAATCTCAAATCTAACAGACATGGAACAAAAACCAGTAAGGTATTTAGAGAACAGGACTGAGACCACAGATTCACATTTAAACAGTAAAATTACAAATCTTAATTAATGATAGTTCATACACTACCATTCAAAAGGTAGTTTTTTAAGAATCAAAAAAAAAAAAAAAAAAAAAAAACTACCTGTTAATAGTTTAATAGAATGTTAATCTATTGTAAAATATAATTTGATGCAAAGCTGAATTTTCAGCAGCCATTAGTCCAATGATTTCTACAGAAATCATTCTAATATTCTGATTTAATGCTCATGAAATATTTATTACTATTATCAATGTTGAAAACAGTTGTACTTCATAAGATGTTTATGGAAACCATGTCACGCTTGAAGACTCTTCGATAAGATCCAATTCAAGAGAAACAGATTATTTGAAACTATAAATGTATATTATTATAAATCTCTTTACTGTCACTTTTGCTAAATTATATCCATGCTGAATAAAAGTTACGAAACTTTTGAATGGCAGTGCATACTCAAATAATTATCTCCAGTTCTAGCAGCAGGGTTGTGTGTTAATAAAGTTTTAATTTCATGATTTTACTAGTCAGGCTACAGTGATGAAAAAGTTATCTATTTGAATTTCCAGGGCTCTGACACAATTCAAACACTGTAATGAGCAGATGCTGTATTAAAGTGATACTGCAGACTCTCTATAGGGACATATGAGGGAGCTCTGTGCTAGCTATGAAACAGCAGGTGTCCGTAGGTTTTTCTTATCAAGAGCAGTGTGGTCTGTCTCAGCAATAACAGATCCGCTAGGAATGACAAGTCAGTTGTAAGGGATTGATACAGAGATGTATCAGGGCTTCTGCTAAAGCCTGCAACAAATTATGCATGAGGCTCTGAGAGAGATTAAACACACAGACCATTCACATGTGTGTTTACAGGATCATTTTAGTATTCGTGTAGTTGCCTACACGAGAGACGTGATGCAGCTGACCTGATTGGAGTACCGCATGCTGACGTTCCTCTGATCCTGTTGTGGCACATAGCGATGGATGGGGTCGATGTCTTTTGGGCTGATCAAACCATCCACTGAACAGCAAACACAGAACAAAATTACTGTTCGGTTCACACAAGCTTTAAACAAAATCTCTGAATTGTTAACCCAGACAAGGCTTTCGATTTGAAAAAGCCCTTTCCACAGAATACCAATGTCTCTGCTGGTCTAGATTTTACTGCAGTGCATACACATGAATCATTGTCTACAATATGAATCATTCTGGGTGTGCAGCTTGGTAATAACATTGCTGAAAAACAATATTTTGTGGGGAAAATCATGTTAATACTTAATACGAATAGTTATTAGACTTAGAATTTGGTATTAGCTGAAAATCAAACTTAATGTGGCACGATCAGTCAAAAGATACAGCGGAGGAGAAGATTAATGAATAATGACTTCCATTTTCTATCTGTTCCTCATGAAAATGGCTTCAGAAGACTTGGAAAAATAGAGCACAAGTCACATGGATTGCTTTTATTTAGTTTTCTTGTCCTTTTTGAAAGCACCAGCCCCCACATTCACGGTTTAAAAAATATATAATAATAATAAAAAAAAAGGAGTAGTTTGAAAAATATCACCTTTAGGACTCCAAAGAAAAAAGAAAATCTACCCGTTTGAAAGGAAGTGAAGGTGACTAAATAATGATAACAATTTATCACACAATCATACAATGATTTATAAAACACATTTGTTGACCTCCATTAATATGATCTCATTATTTAGTTTAGTTTATAAACCATTGTGTCGACTGCTTTCAGTGAGACTGCAGTGGCTCTGGGTCTCTTTCCTTTTGAGAAATGTGAGCAAATGGCAAAAAAGCCACTGCATGAATAAATAAAAGAACATCTATGTAAACTCTTTTACTGTGTGTCGGTGAAATAGTCCCGACCCCTGGGCTCTGGATGGATCTGAAACTCACCCAGCAGCTTAGCGATGTTATAGAGGGCCTGTCCCCAGAGAAACAGCATCCCATCACGCCCTGAGTTGCTGGGGAAGCGCTTCTGGCTGCCATGATTCTTCTGTTCAGCCTCTACAAAGTCTGCCGGCACATAGTAATACTTGGGAATAACAGCGTGGCCTGTGGAAAATCAAATTAGACCAAATTTAGTCCCAGAGTGTCTTGTGTATGTACATGAGACGGTTCTGTGGTGTGTTGTTGGATGCTGCTAGTGACTACACTGTCCCAGCCGTGCTAAAATAATATACACCATAGTTCAAAAGTATGGGGTCAGTACGATTTGTTTAGTTTTTTTGACAGAAATGAAAACTTTTATTCAGCAATGATGAACTGGATTGATCAAATGTTACAGTAAGGATGTTTACATTTAAATAAATGCTGTTTTACCAATTATTAAACCAATTATTAAGCAGCACAATGTTTCTTGAGCACCAAATCAGCATATTAGAATGATTTCTGAAGAATCATGTGACACTGAAAACAGAAGTAATGGCTGCTGAAAATCCAGCTTTGCCATCACAGGAATATATAGCATTTTAAAATATATTCAATTGGAAAAGTGTTATTTAAACTACAATAATATTTCACAATATTACTGATTTTACTGCATTTGTGTAGCCTTGGTAAGCATTCTTTCAAAAAATTTTGAAACAGCATAGTATAGTAACTGGTATGGCACTTTCAGAGCTATTTTTGTTTGCAAAAGAATAAATAAATGAACTAATTGGTCAAATTTAGTTTGGAATTTAAAGCAGCTGACACTCGCTTGTGTGAACGTTACTGCTATTCATGTTGTTGGATGTCAGTGTTGTAATTTAGATACTGCCAGTGAATATGTATTTATTAAATATGTAAAAACGAAGAGATAAAAAACCTTGCAGTAAAAGCAGCAATCAGGCTGTCAGCAGAATCCAGCCTAGCCCCAAATTCACCTTTTCTCTATCAACCATAATTTAGTCAACTAAACCGAGCACTCATCTGTATTGGTGAGGCTCACTGGAAGCAAATGAAAAGAGCCGAAATGTTATTAAGTTGCTTGTTGTTATACTTCTAAAGAGTTGTGGTCTGAAAGACCGTCAGACAGCATGTTTTGTCTGTCTGTGGGGAATCGCCGAGTTCTGGTCTGTTTAAATAATGAGCATCTCCTCTGTTGTGCACTTGACTGAGACACGTCTGAGAAAATCACGCAGCCCGGGAGATATGAATACGAAAGGACCACTCTAATAAAGAGTAATGGGAAAATAACAGTCATTGGCAGGGGCTGGAGGACACTGGCTGGCAAGCAGAGTCTATCACAATGTGACAAGCTTTGGCAGTTTGTCCAAAAAGATGCGTGTATGCATGTGTGTGTCCGCAAGTTACCCTCAAAGGACTGGAAGATGACAGCTTCTAGCAGTTCCTGGTACTCTTTGACTTGGGCAGGATTTCCCCTAAACACACCTGAACAAAAGGTCAACAAAAGGGAAATTATAGAACACTATATCCCCATCACAGCTCAGAGATGGGAGATTTAAAAAAGTGGCCCTGAGTTGCAAGCTCAGCATATGCAACACTGTCAAAAGGGTACGCATTTTGTACAGAAAACAAAATGCTAATTGCTACAGTAAAACTTTTTGTTAGCACATACAATGAAAAATTGTAAATGGTTTAACATTGCATAATTTTGTGAAATACTGTCAAATTCTGGGTTTTTGCAAGTAAAAACTATGAATTACAGTAAAATGTATTGTTAAAAAACAATAAAAGGTAATTCCCATAAGTACAGTGGTGGCCAAAATTATTAGAACACTAGTTTTTTCACCAGCTAAAAATGGTTTTAAATCAGTTATTTCTATCTTTTGCCGTCTTTTATTTTGCTTTTCTATCAGATCTCTGTGTGAAGAACTGGCTGTTGTCAGACTCCTTGTGCAAACAAAAATCTCACTGGATTAATACAATTAATGGCAAAATGAATGTTTGGAAAAGTAAACTGATATTTCCTACTGACACACTACAGCAAAAGATAGAAACAACTGACTTAAAACCATATTTAGCTGGTGAAAATACTAGTGTTCTAATCATTTTGGCCACCACTGTATATTTTATATAAATAGTTTTGTTGTGTCTTATTTTTGTATATTATTTTGTGGTTAATGGTACATTTTTGGTAAAAAGCGATTTGGGCACTTCAAGTACACTGGTAAATTGAACCACATACTTATGAACATACACTTATAATCCGCAAAATATTAGGCCCATATGCATTTCTGGCAAAACCCTGCCATTTTTACTGTAAATTAAACAGTAATACAGTGTTTTTTACGTGAAATACATACGTATTGCTATGATGTGCATAAAATATATTATATTATATTATATTCATGAATCTTACCATCAATCATCATATAGATGAAAAATAGAGGAAACTCGCACTCGATCCCGTCAAAGAGCTGAAAAACATCACAGGGCAGAGAATAAGGAACCGTGTACATGAGAAGTCATTATACAAACATCATGTAATGATTCCGCAACATCATTACTGTTCAAGTGTGTTATTATTTACCGAACAAGGAAAAGACATGTATGAATCCCTCAGTCTACCTGTGTGATTTGCAATACGGTTGTTAGAATGAAATGAGCAAAAAAAAAAAAACGACATGTTCAAATGATTAGTACATTTTCAGTGCCACACAACTTGTACTTTGATTGACTTACAGCATTATGTTGCCTGCAGCAAAATGCACGTACATAAAATGGAAGCCCTTCAAATCATTGAGAGGAAATGCCAGATAACCTCTGTTTTCCAGTTACGACAGTTCAGGAAAGCAGAAAACAATTATGTTGAAGTAAAGTATAGCAGTCAAGCAAAAACTCCATTAAAAAGCCGTAGTGCTCCGTCTCTCTTTCCCTAGAGCTGGGCCATGAATCACTTGGGTTTGAAATTAAAATCAACTCAGATGTAGAGATGGTTTGTGAGTGTGAAAAAGCAATGATTAATTCAAATGATGCGAGTGCCGCTTGTTTTATCACATTCATTTAAAAGTATAAGTCAACATTTAAGTGCCTACAGATGCTCTGGAAAAACAGAAATTTCTTCTCAAACAGGAACTTGAAATTAGGGCTACATGTGCACATGTGTGGGCATATTGAGTTTACTAAGGGAGTAATCCATCAGAGACATTTGTACCAATATCTAACCAAATAAACAGAGATTAACACAAACAATTTTGTGTGGGCCTGTTTGTGCTCACGGTGAATTCTGATCTGACATTTATTGCACACAATCATACCACATTTAGCAACCCGCTTTCCAAGCTGCAATTAAAACTTACGAAGCTTATAAGCTCATGCATTCACAATATTCTCCCTATTCATGACATGAAACGTTCGTAATACAATTCTGTGATCCTCTTTTCATCGCTGCCAATTATATGACAACCTCAATTCAAATTATCTGTCTTCAGAAAAAATAAATCTTGTGAGCTGCTTAAGAGGTACAAAATCTAAAGCGAACTTTGATGGCTGACAGGGAACAAAATGTCTTTCAACCTTTCCCAAATGTAATTAAGACTTCTCTATCTCCGCTAGCAATCTTGGAAGACAATCGCCGTGGCATTAGGAGATAAGAGCGAGAGATTAGGATGTAATGAAATAAAGGCTGTTAATTGGACTGGTCTCGCATCATTGGCATATTGCACATAAACTGTTTCAGGACAAAAATAGGGGTAATCGTATAGCCAACTTCTAAAACGGAGGAAATAACTAAATTAATCTACTCTCTAACTAACAGCGAAAAATTATTTAATTCAAAGGACCATTTTTCCAGACTATAAGTGGTTTCTTAACACCAGTTGCACCAACAGGCTTACATTAAACCCTGAAAGACTAAAAATAAAATACACTGTTTGTTCTTTTTTTCTCCTCAATATCAGTTTCTATAACCACCCAGAGAAAAGAAAGAGAGAGAGACAGACAGAGATGCGTAGTCAGAGAGGAGAGTGATATGGAGGGGGGTTCTATGAGGCAGACATATTAAATAAATGTCTCCTGGGCGGAAAAGAGCAGATATTGAGGCCTACTCACAGTAAACAGAAGGAGTCTCAAGGGTCTTTGGCTTCACTTACCACAATTACTTAGTGAGACTATATCATTCACCAGAGGACATTCAGTCACTATGAGACATTCAGGCTTGAAATCCTCTGCCATCGTAACTTGGTTATGGGTTCAACAGAATGGAAACTCTAACCATGCAGAAGAGCTTGTATTTGTCTGAGCATGACAGGCTGATAACACGAAGATATCAAGAACATAATTTATAATACAATGATTTCATGTATCTTAAAAAAATAAAAAACAAAATGATATTACATGGACTGCTTTCTGCCTATGAGAAAAAACGATATCGCGCCAACAAAAAATATAGTGTCTGTAACATGGTACCAGCCCTGTCCAGTTTGTTTTAAAGCGGTTTTGAACACTTCACAGCTGTCCAGGCTAGGAGATCATCAGCTAAGTCCAGGAAACCTGAGACTACTTCTATCCACTATTCTACCTAAAAGTACAACACCATTCAAAAGTTTGACCCAATAGTTCTAAAATGGGGGGTTGCACTTACACTTAAAAACGGTTAAAAGTCTCTTCTTGCCAAGGCTATCTTTATCAAAAATAAGTAAAAACAGTCATATTAAAGCTGAATTTTCAGCAGCCTTTACGCCAGTCTTAAGCGTCACATGATCCTTCCGAAATAATTCAAATATGTTGTAAGAAATATAAGAAGCATTTCTTATTGCTGAAAACAGCCGCTTAATATTTTTGTGAAAACCATGATACATTTCAAAGGGATTATTTTATAAACAGAAAGTTAAACTGAACAGTACTTATAATAAATAATATAAATTAATATTATTATACGAATACCGAAATAACTTAAGTAATTGTTTAATATCCCTTGCTGAATAAAAGTATTAATTTAATTCAATTTTTAAAACAAAAATACTGACCCCAAACTATTGATTGATAGTGTGCATAAAGGAATAGCTTGGTACTGCCACAGTATCAAAAAAAAACACATGATGTCTAAAACACGTTGGTACTAATGGTCAAGGGATAGTTCACCCAAAATTAAAATTCTTTCATTATGACTCACCCTCACGACGTTCCAAACCCCCCGGTAAACAAAAAAGAAAAAACCCCCCCCTTTTACCCCGTTTCGTTCATCTTCGGAATACAAATTGAAGATATTTTTGATGAAATTCGAACTTTCTGATCCTCCATAGACAGCAATGCAACTGACACGTTTAAGGCCCAGAAACATAGTAAGGACATCATTAAAATACTCTATGTGACATCAGTGGTTCAACTGTAACGGATGCTCACGCGGAAGAGAAGAATTGTTAAATAAAATCGTTATTTTTGTTTTCTTTGCGCACAAAAAGTATTCCCTTAGCTTCCCTGATGTCACTTAGGATCTTTGTACAGCGTAGTTCTAGAAAACTATTAGTACGCAGAGAAAATTTTCTATGACACTTGCTGGATACTACATCGCGGCTGAAAAAGACACAAACTGCAGACAGTATTATACATATATTATTATGCGGATTCCATGGCCATATTTTACATTGCTTTTTTAAAATGCCAGGTACCGTGGTTTGTATGCGTTTGGCCAATCAGTGTATACTTATGTCACTGATAGATCCTATAAAACTGCTTTAGACACTACTCTGAAGTAGGACCTAATTTAGTTCCTCCAAATGGAGTCCTAAACTAAAACCATTCCTAGTTCTGCTGTGTCCACACACCACAAGGGAAGGAGAATAAAAGTGGGTACTTCTGCCAATAGTTCTAGGAACTATGAAAAGGTTCCTCCGGTGCGAAAGCCCCTACGGCCTATTTTAACAATGTCTTTAGTACCTTTCTAGGCCTTGAACGTGTCAGTTGCGTTGCTGTCTATGCAGGTTCAGAGAGCTCTCTGATTCCATCAAAAATATCTTAATTTGTGTTCTAACAATGAACAAAGGTCTTTCGGATTTGGAACGACATGAGCGTGAGTAATTAATGACAGACTTTTAATTTTTGGATGAGCTATCCCTTTAAGGTTGGATGAAGTAATCAGGTAGATGTATTGATGGAGCATTTGGCCCTACTAAGAGCCCTTTTCTTCTTTTACTTCTCATTCCCCTCTACTTGTGGGCTTGTTTATTGTGGGAGGTCATCTGCGGCAGCTGATGTGATGATTTGCTGCAGGTTAAATCTCCCCCTTCCAGATTTCAGAGTCAGACGCAGCATGTTCCCAGGCTAATTCTGGAGTTAATATCCTCGCAGTTCAACCCAATCAAATGGGATTTACCCACAGCCCTCGCATTCTCCTGAGAGATAGATAAATAAGCAAATCTGCAACAGATTAAAAGATGTGTATACAAATGCCTGAATGCCATTTGTTAGATCTGTCGCTAACCTTTATAGCAAAATCTCTCTTTCTGAAATAAAAGGGCTAAACCTGAGGCTAGTTATAACTCATCCTAAATATGGGGAAAAGGCTCTTTTCATTTTCACTGAATTTCTTTTTCCCCACCTTCTTTCATTTCAGCTATTATGCTAACCACACTCACCTTCATCTCGGCAGGTTTGTAGTGCCTGCGGTTCTTGTCCTCATTGGCTGTTCTATAGCCGTCCTGTAAGAAGCGCTTGAAACCGTACTTGCCCTTCAGCTTGCGGACTATCTTGTCCAGAGTCTGGGAATATAGAGCATCATCATCCACGGCGAACGCTGGGTAGCTGATGCAGGGCAAGAGGGCCGAATCTGTGTTCTACATGAGAGGAGCACTTGCATAAGAAATAGACATTGAGTGACTCACTGCTCTTCTATTGAATTTGCTTTCCATCAGGAAATATCGATGTAACCCAGGGTTAAGTGACCACGCTCTTCCTGAGAATGGACTATTTTTCTACATTAGCCTCTGCAGTTTTAATAACACATTAGTCAGACTCATGAAGAGGCTCTCATACATGCGATACATAAGCCTATACTTCAAGCCACTGAATCAAACAACCTCACTCAACTTTCAAAGGAAGAATACAATTTCATTTGGCTTAATCATGATAATTTACCTGTTCTGGCAGAGATTACTTTGTTCTCGGTTACACTTTACTTGAAGGGGTGTGCATAAGACTGACATGACACCTTCATAATCATGACATGACACATGTCATGAATATGAAGGAGGTTTTATGCATGTTTATGACAACTGTCATTAAGTGTCATTTGCTCAGTTATGTCATTTTTAATGCAAATATGACATTATTTGACCTAACCCTACCCCTACCCTTACCCCTAACCATAGCCCATAACAAAGACATCTCAAACAATGTCATCTTTGCATTAAAAATTGCATAACTGAGCGAATGACACTTAATGACAGTTGTCATAAACATGCATAAAAAACCCTTCATATTCATGACATGTGTCATGTCATGATTATGTAGGTGTCATGTCATGATTATGAAGGTGTCATGTCAGTCTTATGCACACCCCTTCAAGTAAAGTGTTACCTTGTTCTCCATTAAATTCAGCACAAAGAAGAATGGGAATTATACATTGTTAATGGACGTTGTGAAGGACGGAAAGGACACTCTGTAAGTTGACAAATCCAGGGCATCAGATTTCATAAATTTTTCTACAGATTATAGAGGTCATATCCCAAGAAATTACATTTTTCGTGAAATAAAGAGTTTGATATGCTATGAAAACAGTTTCAAAAATGTATTTCATACTGAAACTAGTTCATATGCCGAGTTATGAAAACTTTTGGATTTCTGATGTCAGAAAAAGCAAACATATTAAAGCATACCTCTCTCTCTCAAAACACCCTCTCCATCAACCCTCCCCGCTTCAGAAGATTGGGATGCTCCCCACATCCATTCCCCTTTAGAATAATAACCAACTTCCTCAATGTCTGATCAATAACTAAGCAATAAATTGTAAAATGAATTTCTATCATTTCTAATCAAGTACCCATAAAAAGAGAGATCTTAGTCAAAGGAATAGCTAAGAGAAATGGCTAAGGATTGTTACTCATTTCATATGCAAGGGGAACATATACATTGACAGGCACAGTACTACAATTCAAAGGTGGATAATGGTCATGGAAAGCTAAATTAAGAATGTTTTTCATGCAAAAAGCCTAGACTAACATTACTGTATAAGTGGACCTCAGGGGGAAAAAAATGCTTTAAAAAGCATGATATGACCCTTTTAATAATGGATTAGCAGTTTGTATATGCATAGTAGGCAAAATAACTCACATGGGAACGAGACTCCCTCGGCAGGAGAGAGCACATAGTCTGTCTGTTCCTGTTATGAGCATCCAGATCCACAAAAATGACTGACCAGGAGCATCCCTGCAGGGCAGAGGTAAACAAACATCACAAATCAAACATTATAATGGTCATCTTGACACCTCTTCTTGATGGGTGGAATTCAACAGTGTCTGTTACAGGTGATAGTGGGTCTACACACACGCTTTCATAAAGTCAGTTAGATAATATAAGATTTGCTTAAAAGCTCCATATTAGAAATGTAAAGGCCAGTCCTGCACAGGGTCTCCTAAAATCAATTCCACCCTCCTTTCCACAAAACCACACAATCATGCTCTGATGCAGCATTTGCTAAAAAAAAAAATAAAAAAGTCAGATTTCAGTGATTACTTTGGGCTTGTGGTGTGTCACAAAACAACCGTTCCACATCATTTCCTGAAAAAACCTTGAAACCACAAACCTCACCATCCCCAAATGAGATTCACAATTTAAACTCAGCTCGGAGGCATACTCTACACCAGCCTAGACAGCGACTGCCACACACGTTTAATAACAAAAACGTCAACACACACATATATATAGGCTATACACACACACACACACACACACACACCCCTATATATGCATATGACCTCTAATAATGCATCAGCAGTTTGTATATGCACAGTAGGCAAAAGAACTCTGCATGGAACATATATTAAATAATGAATAACATTTTATATAAAATCTATAGAACCTAAACTATCTTGATGCTTTTTATAAAAAAAAATGCATAATGTTTTATTTATTATATAAAAGCAGCTAACAAATTTAAAGTGTATCACATGGCTAGTGTTAAAAAAAACAAAGCACACTTTTAGCAGCTTTTTTGTTTATTTTTTCAAGTAACCACAGTGAGTGGCAGCTTCTTAGCCATCAAGGGCTATCCAACCAGAACAAACTATTGCTTCTGTTTTCTCTGCATTCCCCTCACACCTTCATTTAAACTGAGCACTTTTCAATTTCGCCGCTTCTGTGTGCGTAGACCCGATTATACAACAAGCACCATTTTGTGGCTCATCTAGAGAAGCTCACAAAAAAACGAAATACTTATACGAGCTTCTGAACCAACAATTTACATTCTGAGAGGGATTGTAATGTAAATGACTTTGAAGAGTGTGAGAATGGGAGGCGTGTCAGTGATATGTAGACTCCAGCTAAATGGGCCATCATCTACTGACTGAGATAAGAGCTGACTTTAGCTAACCGTGAACATCTGCCACTAAAGCAATGTCAATCTAAGTCTGAAAGTAAGCTATATATATATAATATATAACTGTATTATATATATATATATACAGTTGTGCTCATAAGTTTACAAACCCCTTGCAGAATGTGCAAAATGTTTATAATTGAAACAAAATAAGAGGGATCATGAAAACCGCATGTTATTTTTTTATTTAGCACTGACCTGAATAATATATTTCACATAAAGTATGTTTACATATAGTCCACTAGAGAAAATAATAGTTGAATTTATAAAAATGACCCCATTCAAAAGTTTTACATCACCTTGATTCTTAATACTGTGTTGTTACCTGGATTATCCACAGCTTTTGTTTAGTTTTTTTGTTTTTTGTTCATGAGTCCCTTGTTTGTCCTGCAGTCAAACTGCCTGCTGTTCTTCAGAAAAATACTTCAGCTCACACAAATTCTGTGGTTTTGCAGCAATTTTATGTATTTGAACCCTTTCCAACAATGACTGTATGATTTTGAGATCCATCTTTTCACACTGATGGCAATTGAGGGACTCATACACAGCTATTACAAAAGGAGAAAACATTTACTGATGCTCAAGAAGGCCACACAATGCATTAAGAGACGGGGGGTGTCAACTTTTTAAAGGGGTCATATGATGCGTTTTCATTTTTTCCTTTCTCTTTGGAGGGTTACAAGTTCTTGGTGCATAAAGAAGATCTGGAAAGTTGCAAAGACGAAAGAGTCTCAAATCCAAAGAGATATTCTTATAAAAGTTTAAAAAAGTAAAAAAAAAAAAATGATAATAAGGGAGTTCAAAGCACACCTACCTAAAATGGCTCGTTCTAACACGCCCCCACATACCTACGTCACTATCTGGGAAGATTTGCATAACACCGCCCAAATGTTCACGCAAAGAAAGAAGGCGTAACTTTTATTCTCGCTGTAGTATTGTTGTTGCCGCTGCCATGTTGTGAAGGCGCTGTGTGCTTCTTTGTGAAAGCTAAACTACTTTGTTTGGACTTCCAAAAGAGTAAGATAGCTGATACTTGCTGGTCGCTGAGGAAATACTTCAACTTCGCGCTGTCGATCGCCGGATCGGCTTTCACCGTGGACGAAGCGGAGTCCAGCCCGGGGTCGTCACATGTGGTTGCCGCAGGCATCACAATATGGTAAGGGACGTAACATTTCCGTCACACGCTTGAGGAATTCGGCCAATCACAACGCACTGGATAGCTGGCCAATCAGAGCACACCTCGCTTTTTCAGACCGATGAGCTTTGTGAAAATCAACACATTTCAGAAAGGCGGGGCATAGAGGAGAAACAATAATGTACAGTATGTGGAAAATAATATGTTTTTTGAACCTTAAACCGCATAAACACATTTCATTACACCAAATACACAAAATAATGTTCTTTTTAGCAGCATCATATGACCCCTTTAAATTGGATGATCAGGGTAAATTGTACTTATTTTGTCTTCTGGGAAACATGTAAGTATTTATGTAGCTTCTGAAGTTCAGTACTAAATGAAAAAATATGATAGTTAAACAAAATGAAAAGAATTTACACATCATCATCCTGTTCAAAAGTTTACATCCCCAGCTCTTAATGCATTGTGCTGCCTTCTTGAGCATCAGTAAATGTTTTCACCTTTTGTAATAGTTGTGTATGTCAGGGAAATACAGGGAAAGACAAGAGATTCAGTTGCAAGCGTTCAAAGGTTTATTTTCAGAAAACCAAACCGGTAACCAGCCTAGAAGAATGCCAGGAATGAAGATGCAGAATTCCTCAGCAGCGCAGGGACTACAATGGGCAGATGACCGAACCGGACGACAGTCTAAGGAACAGCGGCCTCCACAGACAAAGCAAGAGATCCTCACAGTAGCAGGTGGATCCACAATAGTCCGATGGTCACTCCACAGGAAGCCTCCAACAACGCACAGATACGAGAGCAGCAAACAGGAGACGGGAGAACACTGAACAGAGAACCAGATTGAGCAAACAAACGATCCGACAGGGAATGAGCAACAAACAACTCAATATAAAGGTTGCAACTGATCAACACCAGCTGACCCTGATCACTAATCAGCGATCATGAGTTGCCCAGTAACGCAGGTGACAGCCACACACGCACACAGACACACACAAAACAAAGGAGGAACCCAGACCGCGACCGGACGTTATTGTTCCCAATTGTCCTCAGTGTGAAAATATTGCTTTCCAAAATCATCATCCTTTAGAAATGGTTCAACAGGCAGCAGCCTGCTGGGAAACCAAAGATTGTGCAGGAGCTGGAGGATTTTTCTGAAGAACAGCAGGCAGTTGAACTGCTCAGGACAAACAAGGGACTCATAAACAACTATCACAAAATATAAAAACAGTTGTGAATCATCCAGGAAATGACACATAGTATTAAGATACTTTTGAATGGGGTCATTTTTATAAATTCATATTATATTTGGTCTGTGGAGTATATTGAAACATCTGTTTATGTGAAATGGCTTATTCGGACCGTAACTAAATAAAACCTAACATGCATTTTTCCATGATCCCCTTATTTTGTTTTCGATAATACCATTTTGCACATTCGCAAGGGGTATTAAAACGTATTAGCACCAAATGTATTATATGTAATATTGTTGGTAGACTTTCATGGATGGGATAAAATATTTATTTTTTATATTTTATATAATATTTTAATATAAATTAAAGTGGGTCCGTTTAAAAACCAACTTCATGGTGCTGTTTTAGTATGCTGTGTGACATTTAACAATGCGAAAGACAGAATGCTGTATAGATAAACGAGTCGGTAGTTGGATGACTAGTTGACAAGTTGACCATTCTACCTAGCCCTAAATCTAAATCCCTGAGAATCTGTACAATGGTTTCAAAATGATGGGCCTTTAATTAAAAATCTGAAAGCTGAGCAATATGTAGCTCAACATATGGCATGAAAGATCTACCTGCTTTTATCCTGTTATAACCGTGCTCTGACAGCTCCTGTTCCAAAGAAACACATGAAAGCGCCAGCTCTGCCGTCCATGCTGAGAGTTAGTTGAGGAAATGGAGCATGAGAGCCATCATAAATAACATAACCCATGTGATGACACAGCACGCCTTCCATCCAACTGAGAGACACATGGCAAAGCCAGCCATTTCAGTCCTCCATTAATTCAGAACAACACTGTCTACAGCAGTCACTTCCATAAAGTCATTTCATACACTGCACCATGTTTCCTGCTAATGACAGAACACAGAGAGCCACATTAGGGAGGAAGAGGCAAACTTGGCAAAAGGTCAAAACGCAACAGTTACTACAAATAACTACACCACATTTTTAAATCTTGTCCATCCTTCTGTTAAACAAACATCCAAGGTTAACAACTATATGCACTTAACAATCCAATCCGAAGGGCCTTCATCTGTGTGTAAACTTGGGTGATGGGGGGGAAGGGTGAGATGTTTCTTCTTCCAAAATGGATGCGCTTTGAGGATGTTATCACTTTAGGGTCCATTACCAAATATAATGGATGTGGCCCACTGCCATCTTGATTTTCCCTCAACACCAAAACAAATTAAACCCACTAATGACCGCTCCAAAAAGAAAGGAGCACCAGAATCAGATAGAAGTATTCACCAGCCATCAAAGTTGGAAATCTGACAAAACGGATAGCTCAAACACAATCTAACCCAATCATCTTGATCACTTTGTTTTGTTTCTCTCTTACCTCGGACACATTTATGCAATTAATTAGATCTCCATGCAGGAGCAGACACATTTATTTACTACAAAGATGAAGAGAGCTGTTGGTACATTGTGTCCTTCGGCTGTTTTGAACTACTAAAATCTTCCTTTTATGAACATTAAACACAGTTCCTCAAAAACCATTCATTATTCAGTGATTAAAGAGGGGGTTCATCCAAAAAAGAAAATTCAACGATTGTGTATACTTCACTATCATTTTTTATAGTTCTTGATTATCGTTTGTCAGTTTTGATGAAAAATATCAGTTTAGACCATCTTGCAAAATATCTCCTTGTTGGGTTCCACAGAAGAAAGAAAATCACAGAGGTTTCATATGACATTATGGTGAGTAAATGATGACAGAATTTAGATTTTTGTATGAATAATCCCATTATTTGCCAAAGTATGTCAGCAGTACCTGATTTCCAAACAGGTTGAATCCATTTATGGCTTCCAGAGCTGCTTTGGCTAGTCCCACCGAGCTAGAAGACAATAGATCAGATTCACAGTCACAATGAGCACTCCCTTTTTATGACAAAATGAATATTGCACTTGCTATTTGAGCACTTTTCGCGAAAGGAGAACTAAGCTCTCATTAAATACTCTTCTGTTCCAGGTGCCGAAATCCAAAGCCGTTTTCATCCATGAAAGACTCCTTTGAGGTTAAACAAAGCTAATAATTTCTGTCATTTTTGCTTCTTCAGCCACTCACTCTTACGATTAGAGCACACGATTAGAGCTAGGTGTACTGAGCAATAAAAAAAAGTATCCAATTGCTATTGGTGTAGAAAAATCAATAGTGAAAATGTAGAAAACGAGCAAACTGAAAGGCATTGGGGATCATTCTAAATTGAAAAGAACATGGAAGAATCCAGCTCTGCTCCATGCATCCCTTCCCAACAAAACCATCAGCTACGATCACAATCAAGCTACATGAGTTGAGACACTATTGATTTTCTGCCTGGACAGAAAGCAAACATGCTCAGCCCCAGATATATTGGTAAAATCTGACAATGATGCTGACAGACTATGCTACTTTTACATTCAAGCTGGTAAAGCGAAAACTCACAAAACTGGAAAATGTATAAAAAATGAGGGGGAACCATCTGCTGTAAAGTGTTACTATAACTGGCTCTGTATTGGTGACGGTTGGTCTGGTCTTTGTAATTGGATGAAATGCCCTTTATTCTCATTTTAATTAAATGGAAAGTTTCTGAGAGAATTTCAAAAGAAACTTTTAAACAGGCCTCTTCAATGGTCATGAATTATAGCCCTCTGGAGTTCTGTGACTTTACTCAAAATCTGGCACTGTTTCAATAGATCTAACAACAGCAACATGTATTTCCTTTGTGCTGGTCCTGAGTACACTGATATAAAACATTTATCACACATCTCATTCTGAGCTCCATCCACAGCAATACAACAACTCTCTTTACTCTGTACACAGAATAATCATGTTAGAAGAATTAACTCATTCATTACTTACAAGAAACACATTTGCTTCAGCTTGTTATTTGTTTCAGCTTGCAAAAAATAATATTTACATTTTCATAATACTCATTTTGCATGGGCTCTTATAAAACCAAGAGCGGTATATATGTGATGATCAATGGAAAAAGCACAGTTTTACTAACCCTTTTTAGTTTTAGAGAGAACATCAAATCGTATATATTTTAAACTTATTATTTTAACCAGCTTCGGAAACTTTCTATTCATCAAGAAACCTGAAAACATTAGACTCTGATTTCAACTTACAGATTAATATAATAATAATAATATAATAAATGTGTTTTTTTTTGAGCAGCAAAACCAGAAATCAAATGACTTCTGAAGGCATCATGGACTGGAGTAATGAGGCGATATTCAGATTTGAAATCACAGAATAAGATTAAGGTTACAATCTTTTCAATAACCAAAGTTATTTTAAATAGTAATAATGTTTCACAATTTTGCTGTTTTTACTGCATTTTTGATCAAGTAAATGCGGCTTTGGTGAGCATAAGAGACTTCTTTAAAAATCATTACAAATCCTACTGTTCAAAATCTTTTGACTGGTATAATATATTTCAAACAATGTGCAAATACTGTGGGTGGGTCCTCATCTGCACATGATAATAGTATAGGCCACTTGAATCTAGTGCCTGTTTTAGAATAACTTGGCCACAGGTGGAAGACGGGGACAGGATAGGTGTGTCGTTATTGGGGGTTTAATGTTGGGGGTGAATAAGTACCACCGTAAATAAGTGAGTGTAATACAGCAAAAAAACAGTAATATTATGAAATCACAATTAAAGTAATAGTTTTTGTATTTAAATATATATTTTAAAATATCATTTTAGGGGTTGACACCAAATAGTCGAAGATATCGATGCTTCTATGACGAGCCTGATTCCTACCACTCCACAGTCGATATTTGCGGGTGTTAATGCTCATTCTATTTTGGCTATATGGGGTGCTAAATGTCTGAATTCACATAGAACTACTGGTTTGTTCCCCTCCCAAAAGTTAATATACAGCGCGTTGTCGTCGTGAGAACGTGGGGCGGTGTGGATATGACTCTGTAGAAGGACTTTAAATTAATTTTTTAACGTGCATGAATAAATCCAACCACCCCTTATAGATTTAAGTTTCACGTTCCATAATCCGTGACCGACAGAGGAGCATCTTGGCGGCAGGGATTTATATCTTTAACAAGACTCAAACTGACACAGACAGAGTGAAAGGCTGGATTTTTTCGATCAGGTACAAGTGATTTCAAAACATTTCAACCAGTTTATATATATCATGTATATATTATTTATCTCGTATATGATGCATTTGGTTGAGTTACGCTGCAGTAAAGCTCTTCATTGTAGTACTACGGTGATTATCTCTTCAGCGCGCAGCGTGAGCAGGACAAACAACAATGCAGAATATTAATAACTATGACTGGGACTGTCATATACATTAACAATTATAATGAGAACACTATTATAAAAACACTGTTTAGTTCTTGTGTTTCTGCACGTATTGATACGCCAAGAGCCTATAAGTCGTAATATTAAGGTTATGTTGTATAAATAACGAAGCGTATTCTCTATGAGATAAATGATGAGCCAAATCCAATTGATTGATTAAAAACCTGCTGCTTCATTCTTCTGGTCATCTTCAACGCGCACAGCTCAAAATAGAAATGCAGAACTTTAATAACTACTGTCATATACATAACGTTATAATGAGAGTACTATTATAAAAAATCTTGTGAATTCTTAAAAACATAAAACAATTATTACTGTATCTGCGAGGCATCCGTTACACATTTTCCCTGTGTGTTAATGTCAGTAATTATGACTATCGAATGTCTGACTTGACTCTTGGTAATGTATTTTGCCCCCTGCTCCCAAACATATGATTCGACGATAAGTCGACTATCGGCAAGATTCGAAAATTCCGATTCGACTATGAAAATCCTTAGTCGGGGACACCCCTATATCATTTATTTCTGTAAAGACAAAGCTGCATTTTCAGCAGTCATTACACCTATCTTCAGTGTCACATGATTCTTCAAAAATCATTTTATATAATACTAATTTACTTAAAACAGTTGTGCTGCTTCTTATTTTTTCTTCAAGATTATTTGATGAATGCAAAGTATAAAAGAACAGCATTTATGTGATACAGAAATCTTTTGGAACAGTATAAATGACTTTTCTGCACTACCACAAGCCTTTGTGTACTTCTAGTTTAATTGTACTGTACGTGCAGTTTCAGAGTTAAGGTAAAATCGTAAAGCTTTATGCTACATTTTTTCTGAATAAGTCAGAAAAAAAACATAAAAAAACAAGTTGCAATTATACCTGTTCTTCCTTACTCGACAGCTCTCTAAAATATATAAATTGATCATTATAAAGCACTTCAATATCTGCTTAAAATGTTAAACAATATTGTTCATTCAGTTAAAAAGTGCAAAGAGCAGAAGTCAATGCTCTAATTGGCCCTCAGTGGGGATGCTGTGACGGCAAGATAAGGAAGCAGTGATGGAGAGAATCATTATTGAGAGAGGCAAAGCGATGTGTTGGGAGTCACTGCCTATTGACTTGCTCTTCTTATAACGCATATTGTCTGGGTAAATCCACAGTCCATACTGTCTACAGAGCACCAAGAATCATTTCTGCAATGGGCAGATAGCAGCTTCTCTATGTGAGTCCTCTCAGTTAGAGTTCAGTCACTCATGGACTCACCCAGAGGAGGTGAAATGAAGTGGCACCCTTACTGGAGGGCCATCACAGACATGCTCCAATCTATAACCTCCTCAACATGAGCTCAAACTTTCACATCGTTTTAGGTGCTGGGTTTCATTAATGCGAGCAGCAAACTAAAGTTTGTTTTATTTCATACAGAGCATGAGGAATGCCGCCTTAGTACCTAGTAAAAAAAAATACAGGTTTAGCGAAAAGAAAAATGCTCTGTACCTTGTGCACTAATTCAAATTAAAAATACTCACTGTCTTTGTACAAGACAATCCCTTTCAGCTATGAATATGGATGCATCAAAATTAAAATTCTAGGTGATACCGATAAGCCAATAATAAAAATGTTATTCTCCTTTGTGAAAACAATTGAAAATATATTTAAAAAGAAACAAAAAACTAAAATCAATCACTTTAAATGCTAAAAGTGAATATTAAAATGTACAGTATGAAAATCGATATTTATCAGAAACTAAATATTATATTTAGCAGTGCTAGAATTAACACTGCTAAAGACTTTTACATTGTTGTAGATTTCTATTTCAAATTAAATGCTGTTCTTTATTTTAATTTTTTTCTCAGCATTAATAATAAAAGGAATGATTTCTTGAGCACCAAATCAGCATTTAAGAATGATTTCTGAAGAATCACTGAAGACTGGAGTGATAACTTCTGAAAAAACAGCTTAATAAATTACATTGTAAAATATATTAAAATAGCAAACTGTTATTTTAAATTGTAATATTTCACAATATCAATGTATATATGTATCAAAAAATGCATCTTTTCTTTCAAACAACATAAAAAAAACCTTGGTTAAGTATCCAATATGGGCAGATACTGATAAAATGAAAGAACTATAATATTGCCCAATAACCAATGTTTACTGATATATTTTGTATCCTTAACTACAAATAATATTGTAGCAGTTTTATTCAATGACAAAGTTATAGAAAGGGAACAGAAAGACAATGATAAACCTTACCTGGAGTGCAGTTCTGTGCTTCCATTGTTATATTTGCTTCCCCGCTCCCACATGCCAAAGTCTGGCACACGATACGCTCTCTCCACACAGAACACCAGATTCTGGATGAATGATACCTACAAATACGCAAACATGTCAGGGAAATATGTCACACCAAGATCTCCATCTCCTTTGCTTGCTATCCAGACAACAGCGCACATCAACAAATGTAGGTTTGCTTTGAGACGTAGGCCTGCTCTCAAAGCTTTTCTAGGCCATGGATGTTTTTATTTGTCAATACATCAGCATTCCTTCGTGTTACCTATATAATATTCTGATTATACATGAATTTATTTGAATAATGATCCACTGTTTAAAGCAGCTAAAGTAATCCATCACTTCCATGGGTGGCATTGGTAATATCATAAGCCCCTCAACACTTCCCATCCCCAGCGTGGAATGAGGCCATAGGAAAAACAAGATGAGGGAAAGAATGATGACTTTATGGTACATAAATGAGGAAATGTTCAAACACCCGGGGAGGCCGGGCTGACAGCGCTTTTAATTTAACATGAAGAGAACTGAGGGCCCCTAAAGCACGTTAAAATGGGGCACTGAGGAAGGTAGGCAAAAGACAAAATGCAGAGGGAGAAAGAAAAAGAGAGGGATGGCTTGAGCACTTTTATTTTGGGCCTGGACTAAAATGATTAATGTGACGAGCTTTATGGTATCTTAATGAATACCGCTGGCCCGGGGTGGCACTATTTTCTCTCTTCTTCCTTCTCTCATCTGCAGAGAGAAAATGCAGAGCAGGAGTGGAACTTTTCTGAGCATCAAGATGGTCGTTCGTGTTTGCTGGATAAGGTGTTTTAGTTAATAATTGTACAGTAACTGCTGAAGCGGCCCTTAGTCTATGTCTTTCTAATAATAGATTTAAACTATGACATTTCTTAATCACTCATAGGCCAAATATACCTACAGTAATGTCTCAAGTTTTAAATGAGCTTCAAAACGAAGACGACACATAGAAACGGCTCTTTAATGGATCTTTAGCTATGCTTAAACATATCAAATGACTTTAAGTTCCTTCAAACAGAAGGAACTGCATGAAATATTCTGAAAGATATCAGTCCACAACTCTGACTTGTAATGCAGCCTGGAATTAAGACACCATGTTGGCTAATCTGGCCAGAGAACTGCTAGCCTGGTTTCTCCTAACATTTTTTTCTCCATTTCTGTCAACAATTGAGTTTGGCTTCCTTGCCATTGTGTCCTTTTGGCTTGCTTAGTTGGGGACAGTGTTGGGTAAGTTACTCTAAAAAATAATTAATTACTAGTTACTAATTACATCTTCAACAGTGTATTTAGATTACTGTACAAATTACTCTCTCCAAAAAGTATTTAATTACTTATTACTAATTACTTTGTAAATCCTTGACAAGTTAATGATACAAGGATATACACGAAATGGTTCTTTTTAATTATTTCAAATGAATAAAAGATAACTACATAAATGATTCTGGTCACACTTTAGATTAGGGTCCATTACTCGCTATTAACTAACTATTAACTATGACTTTTGCTTCAATATACCCCTAATTACTGCTTATTAATACTGAGTAAAGTAGTTGTTAAGTTTAAGAATTGGTTAGGATTAAGGATTTAGAATAAGGTCTTGTAGAATAAGACATTAATATGTGCTTTTAAAGTAATAATAATCAGCCAATATCCCAGTAATATTCATGCTAATAACCAACTAGTTAATAGTGAGAATTGGACACTAAAGCGTTACCAATATTGTTATTAACTCACCAACGTATTTAAAGTGAGAAGGGTACATAAAAAAGCATGCATTTTAAAGCTAGACTTTAAATGTTGATGTTAAATCCACTATTGTATTGTATTGTATATAAATGTTCTACTGTCTATACACAGTAGAGCTGCACGATTATGACAAAAATCATAATTGTCGATTATTCCCTTGAAATTGTAATTGTGATTATTTACTATTATCACAATTTACATTGATTGATGTTATATCATTGTTTGAAGCAACAGCATGCCATATTTTTAGATGAAAATAAACAAACTGAAAACCCTCAAACTGAAAAACCTTTATTGCTTTTCTATAGTATTAAGCCTCAAATGGCATCTATTCATTGGATTGGTTTCTTCTTTAAATAAAAAAAGTTAAAATAGGCATGGTATTATAATGTCATATTAAAACTAAAATGAAAACAATGGAAAAACCCTTAAGATAACTTGTAGAAAGAAAAAACACATCTTAAGCACACAGAACAACATAAGTGGACTTCAAACGATTAATTGCTGCTTTGAACGATAACGTAATTGTGACATCCATAATTGTAATCGCGATTAGAGTCGATTATTGTGCGGCCCTAACCCGAGTAATCCCTTACTTTACTTTCTCAAGGGAAAAGTAATTGTATTACAGTAACTAATTACTTAGTAACTAGTTACACTCAACACTGGTTGGGGACACTTGATATTTGCCAATATTATTGATTGACTACATGGTCACTATTGGATGTGAACTGAACTGAGCTGAGTTGGATGATGACATCACTGTTTTCTTCAGAGCTGCTTTATAGATGAATTTAACTCATTCCATAATTGATGGACTTTATACAGTTATTGAACCAAACTGAATCAACAATTACCTGATTTTAACTGAATATTGACTGTAAACTGTTGTCTTGTTTAGAGCTGCTTAATGCCAGAATTTAATTTTTTGCATCACTATTTCCTTGTTTAACACTGTAATGCTGGTTTGACACAACTGGTATTGTATAAAGCACTATATAAATAAATGTGACTTTAAATGTTGTTAAATATTCCTACGGAATAGTGGCAAGATAAGTAAATATTGCATTTTCTCACTTTTTACACAAATTTTAGGGTAACACTTTATTTTAAGGTGTCCTTGTTACACGTTACATGTACTTACTATTATAATAACAATAAATTATGCATACTTACATGCAAGTACACTAGGCCAAACCCTAATCCTAACCATAAAGTAAGTACGTGTAGTTAAATAATATTACTTAGTACTTAATTGTATAATTACACTGTAACAAGGACACCTTAAAATACAGTGTAACCAATTTTAGTTTTCACTGTACTTGTAAAGCTCAAACATTCAAAGTTGATCAAGAACTACAAACCAACATGTGGTCCCAAACTAGCAAGTTTTCACTTAACACCTCAATTTAGCCTGAAACTGCAAATCTGTTGAACATCCTGGTGTATTTGCATTGCATTAAAACCTTTCAAAAAGAATTTCATCACACAAATTAGGGTTCATCTGTATTTCATCTGACTCTATCCCAAATTTTGGTGAGTTGAAAAACAAAACAAAACCTCAGTTGAAAAGTGTCAGAAACCTTTCAGACTGATGACACACAAATATGCAGATAACGTTGGAACCATTATTTTTCATTTGTCAGATGGACGACCCCCCTGGAGCAACTAGCTACAATTGAGGGCTATTAACCACTCAATCCAAATCCAAAGCCAAACCAGAACCAAGGCACACATTATATAAGAAAAAAATGCACTGCCAATGATGAGTAGGAAAAATATTAAACTAGCAATTTCTCCCCGATTTGTTCTGCTGTTCATTAATAATGGAATGGAATGGGTTGCTGATTTCACAACTGTTTTTTTAATTGCATTACACACCCGAGCAGGCACTGTTTAGAGACATCAATTAGCAACTATTTTGCAAAGAGCAAAATAAAAGCTACTGTGACAATTTGTTAAGATTTGGGAGGAAAGCTCAGCTAGAAAGGTGATTCTGCCTGTCATATACACGATATAACTGTACATGGTAATTGCCTAAAAACACAACATTTAAGAGTAACAACTTCCAAGAAAAGGACAATGTGGCTGAATAAATAAAAGCTGAAGTTATTCAACAGACAGTGGTTTATCAGCAGACTGTTAAATAAATGCCCCTTGGAGCGGACAGCAGGAATAAAAGACGCTGTTAATGAAGTCTGTGGAGCCCAAAGAAAAGAGAAAGCCTACACAACTATTACAGCAACCGCTAACACATCTCAGTGTCTCCTCCGGTGTGTGAGTCCAGGGTCAAGGGTGAGTGCTGGCACGATTTGAAGAGGCCTTTTAACGACAGTTTCATATTTGTGCTACAGTATTTTCCAAATAGAGTGCTTGGGCAGTTGCATAAGTGATTAGTAAAATGCGGGAATTGGCATTTATGCTCTTTGCCCTTAACCATTCCAACTCAGCTTAACTTTATTTCTGCAGTAATGTTTTTTACAGCTAAACTGCTCAATGTAGTCATGGCCAGAATGCCTACAAGAGCTAAGAGCAAGTCCTCAGGCAGACAGAGAGAGAATCGAGTGGCTAGCAAAAAGATTTTGGGGCGTAAACCATTTCTCTGCCTAATCTACTGCAAATCATCATGGCAAAAACTGACAGTCCTATTGAGGTGAAAAATCTTCATGCTTAATAATTCTTAAATGCTTATCTATAGTTCTTACTACAGCATACAGTACCATTTTACAGATGATGAACCAGATGGCAATACCTTTGTAAACATCTAGAGAATTAAATATTTTGGTGTGTTTTTCCTAGTTTGTAGTGTAAAAATGCAGTCACATTAGCGAAATCTCCGCAAAATTTCATGGACAAAAAGGTCCATTGTGCATTGTCCACCCTTCTGTTGGTCAATGCCACGAATTCGTATGACTTGAACCTGTTGCTATGTCTGTGCAGGTAAATCTTTTGCCCTCACATGCCCCACTGGATTAGAAGTTTCCATAGATTCCTATAGACATGTCTAGATTTAGTCCATGAAAATTCACTAAACAACTACAAATGTGGCAGCACAAGCGTGTATTTTTGTACAGCTGCTTTGAACAACATGCATTGCAAAAACGTGCTATGCAAATAAACTGAACTCACACGAATTGGACTTAACTGACATGAATTCAACTGGTACTGTTATTTTTTTATAAACAGTTCACGCACTCATACCTCATCTGTATTGTAGATTATTTGTAGGCCAGAACAAATCATTTCAACCAGGTACAACAGAAATAGAGACACGGCATCAATCTGAAAAGAAAAGCAAAGAAATATCCATGAATGGTTATAGTTAGAGCCGTTTTACAATGATATAACTTTATTCTCACACTAATGTAAAGGGTAATGGTGAGTAAAAGGAGAATCTGACCGCAATTTGAAACTCTGAAGTTTTCATTACTTGCCCATGTAGCGTCTGCGTAGGATCATGCATGATAGTTGGACTGTTTATGGCTTAAAAGACCCTTTTAGACTTTTGACATTTGCATATAAATTACAAGTTCTGGTCAGAGAATTTACGTTCGTATAGGGGTTTTAAATTGACAGATGGTTCTTCGCCGTCAAGAAGATTAGAACCAGCCCCACGAGCATCCTGCAATCTGATTTCAAACACATTCCACAAAGAGCTGTAAATGGCCAAACGACCACACACAACACCCAAACTAACACCCACACAACATAAAGTACATTTCTTATTTGAGACTATAATTGATCAGTTATAATTGTATCTGGTATATACATGTGTTGTTTGTATGTTTCCCTATTAGATTAGATGAGTTACCACTCGTTATTTTTATTAGTTAAAGCCATAAAACACTTATATTCAGGTGTATGTGTGTATTTTTGGTTTAATCTATTCAGATTATTGTTTTTTTTTTTTTTTTTTTTTTTTTTTTTTTTTTTTTTTTTTCTTTCTTGGTATCAGTCACCAGTCTTCATTTCTCGGACAAAGACGTACAGTATGTGATTGTGAAACGCATCATATGACTCGCCGATATTTTGGGTTAAAACTACGGATGTTCAAGACCGGCCATAAAGCATGCAAATGAACCATAAACAAAAGACAAAGAAAGTTTCTCCCGCTCAAAAATCCATGCCTCTCATTGGCCAGTACACACAGAATAGAAATTCTCAAAAGCGATCAGCCCAAAATAAACTTCGCTCAGAAAACTTCTTCTTCGTTTGAGACAACACCTTTCAGGACTCTCAAGACTTTCCTCTTGAGTTTTTATTTTCCGGCAGTTTTTATCTTCTAGTAATGTTAGTCGCTGTGGACTTTTCCTTCTGAAGAACCAGAAGTAAAAACTTCCAGTTGACTCCTCACGAACTCATCAAAAGAGCTCTGTTATCTACCGCATCCGGACTCCTCTTCAGCAATTGAAACCAATGCAAGTAACCGCTTGAAATTATCTAGATGCGTGTTTAAGTTTCAGTCCCTTTTAAGGTGATTATTGGATTCTTTGATGATTTTCAGAGGTTGTGGTTAAGTGATGTTAAATACTGCCATTCTTTTCTATTCTCCATCTTTTCCTTACTTTGTTTCATTCTGTGTATATAGGTTTTAGTTAGTTATTTGTTAGATATAGTTTCATTTATTAAATTCCTTATATTCACAATGGATTGTCTCTGTTTACTGTTCACAGTTACAAGTCAATGAATGTTTGAAAACCTTTGCTACATTTGGCTAAGAATTACTGCTAGCACTGTACAAAGAAGGACAGTTTATTGTTCCGTGGCCAGAAAATAAATATTCCTTGAATTGATAAATGATTATATTGTCTGCTCGGTGGACGGACAGATCAAATAATTGTAATATTGATTTTGCTACAATTAATTCTAAGATCTAATCTAAATATATATTATTAATCATAACCAGTTATAATTAATCATAAATATTTCCCTTTTTAGAGCTAAATAAAAAATTATTACAGTTTTGGTGGAGATACGCGGGCCTTTCAAATGGTTTGTGAGCAAAAACGTATCATTATTTGGTGTGTATTTAGCGAGAGTGAGACGCAGCGCGAACTCACTCTTTTGGATTGGATGGTTAAAAGCCAACTCCAGCACTGTATTTTAACAGCCTCTATCTGTCTAACATTTAGTCACTGTGAAATATTAAAGTAAACTGCAGTCTATAATATTAAAATTGTTCTCTAAAGACGAAGAAATATCTTTGCAGTACATTTTTAATATTATCAAAATCGCTGGTTGAAACGAAGAAATCTTCCTGCTTTGTGATAAAGATAGATTTGAGCGATGATCCTCTTATCATCTTTTAAAGGCCTTATTTTGATAGTATCGCTAGATTAAAGTCATTGCGAAGTTCCAATTTAATTTAACTATACGATCTAACTCCCTTAGGTTTAACCATTAGAGTAGCAATCTAATGCGCGCCTAATGCAGATCTGATCATAAGAACACTACGAGCCAGTAGACTGATTGAAATGTAAACGGGAGCTTTTAAAACCTCGATCAAGTGAAATTTGCATAACAACAGCGAAGAAACCCTGTTGTTCATATTTTTATTTGTGTACCTTTCAGCGAAGAAATCCTGCTACACACACATTGTGCAGTTAAGTGCACAGATGATAGAATCTGTTGGGACTGGACTCTGTGTTCTTGTGATAACTGCAGTAAAACTACGTTTGAAAAGGAGAATAGTCTCTAAACATTTTCAGTTCAAGCACGGTTAGAGTTAAGGCACAGTACCTTAAACTAACGCTAGAGGGCAGGCTGTTTAAGTATCTTAACATTTCGTGAACTCTTTCTG